>JAHFWI010000484.1:0-15927 GCA_028554975.1 Himalopsyche kuldschensis
ATGCGCGTTATCGCTAAAAAGGACAAACAATGGATGTTGCCCGTCACGAGTTTTTCGCAAGATACGACTACCCTTCCGTTTGAGAGTTTGTCAGAAAAAATCCAGCATTTACTGGGGGTCTGCACGTCTGGCAAAGCCACTTTCAACACCAACTTGACCGTTGGACTTTGGAACATTCTCTCGTTATGGCGGCATGACATTGTTAAAAGTATTTATATTGGCAATAATTATGTGTTCTATTTTGTACGAACCTGTTGCATTTGTCGAGAAAACGGTTACTTTTGCAGGTGTAAACGGTTCATCTAAAGAGAAAGCGTTTAAAGACAAGCAAAAAGTAGGAGGTACAAACGGGGATTAAACGCCACAACGTCGCTTGGTAGCAGTGTCGCATTCGACCTTTCGCCTGCCGCACCCGAAGACTTGAAAGCACCCGATGTGAAGAACTATATCGAGATGTATTCGCGTGCTTCAGTTGCTGAAATGGACAAATTTGGGATTCCTGCAAGAGCATCACAAATGGCACAAGCCATCATTGAAAGTCGTTCGGGAACGAGTGTTTTGGCGGTGCGTCACAACAATCATTTTGGGATAAAATGCTTTTCAAGAACTTGCCCAAGGTCATTGCGATCGCTATACAGATGACCACCACAAAGATTTTTTAGAATGTACGGACAAAGATGGGTCATGGCGTGCACACAGTGAATTTTTGGTCAACCAAACCCGTTATAAAGGTTTGTTGAAATACGGCAAAAATTACAAATTGTGGGCAATAAAAAAATTGCGTGAATTTGGCTACGCAACCGACCTGACTTACGATAAGAAACTTGTGGCCATTATCGAAAAATATGAACTCTATAAGTTAGATGACTTGTAAGGTTAATTTCAGATTCAAAATTTCAGATTTCAATGATTCCCTAATGCAATTTTTGCTGGAAATTTGGGATGTGAAATGTGAAATTTGGAATAACTCGTACAAGCCCAAACACTCAATTTTACACCGAATTTCCCCTACACGCAGCAAAAAACAAACGTGCTATGTCTAAATTCTTGCTTACGGGCGTATTACTCGTTTTATTGGCGAGTTTCACCATTATCCGTCGTCCTCTACGAATAAAGAGGACAAAACACCTCAACGCAACGAGGTCATGATGGTTCACATTAGTGAACAAGTGAAATTGGCGCGCCTTGAACGCCGTCTAAGTCAAAAAAGACTTAGCAGAACCGTGTTGGCTTAACAAAATTGGATGTCGAAAAAATCGAAGCAGGACAAGTTGTCCTGACTCGCGACCTTCTATCCAAGATTGAACAAGCCCTCAACACACCGTTGACTATGGAAAACTATTGAGTCGTTTAACGTTCGGAAATTTAAAAATTCCCCGAATATCCGTCCTAATTCCGATAGTTCAAATCCTGCATTAACTTGTTGTCTGCCCTGATGAGCGTCTCGACGTTTAATCGTGTAGGCTGTTAATGCACTTCATACGAAGTTTTCTCATAGTTTGTTTTTTCTACGAACCACCATTTTTCATTTGAAGATGGTGGTTTTGCTTTATAACCCCCCTCAGGTATAAAACATCAAAAGCCGACTGAGCTTGCTAAGTTCAGTCGGCTTTTTATAAGGCATTGTGATTTTATTAATAATAGACATCTTTATTTTGAACATCACGCAATAACTGCCAATTGTTTTTCCAAATTTTGAATTTCTCATCCCACAAATTTTGCTGAGTCGTATGTTTTTGACAACAAAATAGGATGGTTCTGTTAAATACAATGTTGTTTATAAATTTTAGGCAAAATTTTCATTTTTTGTCGAAGGCTTGTTACTTTATTTTGTTCCTCGAATAGTAAAATCCAAGTTTTCTGAAAAATATGGTCGGCTAGATTTCTAATTGTCCAATTCATCAATCATTTTAGACCCAATTTCAAAACGTTTTCTATCAATCGCTTTTGTCGTTTCGGCCAATTGTATCAATTGTCACCGTTTTGCTGTTTTAGCGTAAAAACGATAGCTAATTAAATGCTCTTTGATTGTCCAATACGGAATAAGCGGTTCTACTGAGGGGTTGTGATTGGATTTCAAGCCATTGCAGCGTTTACAAGCAGCGAATAAATTAATCCAGAAAATCACCCATTCGGGAAAATGGATTTTGGATGGTAATGTTCGACTTCAAATACTTCTGATTCTTCTTCCAGCCGACACTCACTGTAAAAATTTTAGAGGATGGTAAAGCCTGTTTGATGAACGGTTATTCCAAACATTTTCTCCCGTATTTTTGAATTTTTTCGGTCAATTCCAACAAGAGCTTCGGTCAATTCGACAGGTTTTTCGATTCTTTGAAGTTGGCATAGCGTGTTAAAGGGTGCAAGTACCGTCATTTGAAAATCGATGCTTTTCTGAAAATTTGGTCGTGATAGATAGCTTTTTCTTTTTCGTAAAGTCATCATTGTCCAAAGCCGCATCAAAACCAATTTCAAAGGTACGTATCTGACTATGAATCCCCAATTGCATTAAATTTAAGCTTCAACTGTATCAATTTGGTTGTTCGTTTCCTACGTGGTCTGCTTCTTTTTTCAATAAAACAATATTAACACGTTCGACTGATTGTACAATTAAAGGACGTGCCGTAACGATAAACTGTGTTCCAAAAATACTTTTTGTCAAATGTCCAATGATTTTTCGCTCCATTCTGGGTAAATGCAAGTCAATTTCATCCACTAAAACAATTACAGGCTAACAATTTGCGGGCTTTTCTTTGGGGGGTAAGCGTTCGACCATTCTACGTACCAAATCCAATACCCAACCCATCATACTTTGATAACCGTCGTATCCCAATCCTTTAAGCCGGACTTTGCCATAATCCGTATCAAATTGAGGTAAAATTTTCAAACGAATTGCCCACTTCAATACTTTGCATTCTAATCCATTAACTAATATAATAAACCACTTGTCAAAAACCTTCTTCACTCTTTTTATCGTGATATGTCCGTGCGTTTTGTTTGTCCTAATTTTTCAGATAAAAAAAGTTCTTCTACGATCCAAATCCGTTCCTTTGAAAAAAACGCAGTTGTACATCTAATAAACTTCAATTTTCCTACGCCATTGTCACTTATTTTCGGGTTGTAGAATATATGGATTTTTCATTTGTCTATCATCATTCTGGTTAAATGCAAGTATTAATTTCATCTACCAAAACAATAAGAGGCTTTTTAAAAGGCTTTTCTTGATCTGAGAAAATCTCTTTCAACCATTGTAATACGTAAAAATCAAACTAAACCCATCATGTCTTTTGATTTTTCAGTTTAAAAAAGAAATTCAATTGTCTTTTGATTTTGGTTTTATCAAAAAGAGGAACAGTAATTTATCTTTTTTTTTATTATTATCAAATTTAATATCAGTTATTTCCAACCCCTACCAAACACTTCAAAATCGTCGTTTTTCCCTGTATTATTATTCCCCAAAATCACCGTCCACATAGCAGGTTTATCCCCGCTATCCGAGAGGTCAATGGTGTTTTTATCTTTAAAACATTTGACATTTCAAGCATCAAAGATTTGAAATACACCGCCAATATTTCGCTTTTGGGTGTCTATTTCTTTGATTTTTTATCTTTGCCATGTGCATTAAGCCGTTTTACGCCGAAAAATGAATACAAATTGAAAAAAGACCCCTCAGTATTTTGGGGTAATTTTAAGTATATTTTGCAAATTTACACTAAAACTATTGATTTTCTAAAATTAAAAATAAGTCTTCCATTTTATTTTCTCTGAAAATTATTTGGAACACATTTATAAATTTTGTAAATCGGAATATTTTTAAGCATTGATTTGAAAACCTAAGGTTTCTACAAAAATATTCAGAGAACCATTTTATTTTGTTACGACGACTTTTCTCCTTTGTAATTTAGTTTTTGACATTATAACGGTAATAACGGAGCTTGCTCCGTATTGTGATAAGGTACATGCCTTACGGATAAGTCCGTTGCTACCGTTTGCAGCGTAAAAGAAAAAAGTCTCGATTTTACGTCCTTGTCTACGGGACGAGGCGTGAAATAAGTTATGAAATCATGTTTTGGCTGCTTTATCTCAAATCTTTATTTCTCCAACCATCGTTTCGGGACGCAAAACTTCATCAAAACTTTCAGACGAAATGTAGCCCAAACCCAAAGCCGATTCCTTCAATAGTGCCTTCTTTTGCGCTTTTGCGCGATTTCCGCCGCTTTATAGTACCCAATTTCTGGATTCCAAAGCCGTACAAGCATCAAAGAATTCCATCACATTTTGTTGATATTGGCGTACAAAGGCTCGATTCCGACGGCACATTTGTCGTTGAAAAGACGCAACGTCGCCAATCAAACGGGCAGAATGTAGAAATTGTAAATCATCATCGGCAGAAGACATTGAGTTCAAAATGTCCTGTTGCACCGCCATTAATCGCAACATCGTTGCCCAAACTTAATGCGGCAACCATTGTCATCGCTTCACATTGTGTCGGATTGACTTTGTTTTATATAATAGATGAACTTGAGTTCATTGTCAGGAATGTGTAATTCACGCTGATGCCTGCGCGTGGACAGATGCCAAAAAACGAATGTCATTGCCAATTTTCATCGCGAACAAGCCACTGTTTTCAATGCACTTATGTGCTTCCTGCTGCATCGTGCTGCCAGGGCTTCCAATTTATTTTTGCTGCCAGTAATAAATGGCAATTTTGTCAATTTGGCAATATTAGCCGCCACATTCTCAGAATACTGAGGGGGGTATTGATGCCCGTTCAACGGTTGTGCCACCCAAAGCGAGTTCTGACAAATGCGCCATTGTGTTTGCACGAATTGCCCGCAAACCGTGATTTAATTGCGAGACGTAGCCCGAAAACTCTTGTCCAACCGTCAAAGGCGTGGCGTCCATCCAAAGTGCGTTCTGCTAATTTTGACGACATCTTTGAAAGTAACAGCTTTGCGCGTGGAGCGTATCACGGAGTTTTTCAATGCGGGAATTGTGGTTTCTATCAAATGGAGACGCCGCAATGTGCATTGCCGTTGAAAAGTATCATTTGAGGATTGTGATTTGTTCACATCGTCGTTCGGATTGACATATTTTTTTTTCGTCCATCAAATCGCCACCTTGCAAAACGGGCACGGTAAGCGATGACTTCATTGCAATTCATATTCGACTGTGTGCCCGAACCCGTTTGCTAAACCACCAATGGAAATTGAGCATCTAATTTGCCTTTCAAAATCTCGTCGCAGACTTTTCCAATCAATTTGCATTTGTCTTCTGGCAAAATACCTGCTTCAAATTGGTGATAGCCGCCGCTTTTTTCAAATAAGCGAAGGCACGGATAATTTCTTTCGGCATCTTGTTGATGTCTGTGCGATAGGAAATTTTGGATAGAGGCGTTGCGTTTACGCCCCCAATACATTTGCAGGGACTTCCACTTTGCCCATTGTGTCTTTTCGATGCGGTATTGCATGATTTTAACGATTTTAAACGTATTTTAAAATTAATTAACCGTGCAAAGGTAGGGCTAAACAAAGTGCGATTCTTAGATAGGTTGGAGAAAAATTTAACAAATCAATGTTCTTCACTTTTCGTTTTTCTTTTCGTTTGCTTCAAACCAAACGAAGGTTGTGCTAAACGATTTTTAACACAGATTTTATCGAATTGTACGAATTACACGAATTTTGTAGTCGTTAATAATTCGTGTAATTCGTACACCATAAAATTCGTGTTAGCATAATCTAATCGTTCAGCTTCAAAAAATACCGCAGCATCTTATTTCAGATGTTGCGGTATTAATAGGATTAAACAAACGTGATTTTACATTTTGCCTTCGTGTACACAATGGTTTTTATTGAACGATGAATCATCGTATTTCATAATTTGTTATCGTCCAATAAATCCATGATGGACGCGAGATTGTGTTCACGGAGGGAGAATTTCATATTTTCGAGCATTGTCATTGTCCGACTTAACGCTTCAACTTCCGTAAAAAAAGTATCATTTTCGTTGTTGTTAACGTTTGCATTGACCGATGAAGGCTGACGAGCGGCATCAGTACGATGCGTTCCTTCCGCTTGCGTCGTTTCTTTTTCGGCTAAATTTAGCCAGTAATTTTCTCGTGTTCAACTCTATGAAGTCAATTTTGGAGTCAATAGCTCCATAAACGTACTCCAATAATGGTTTTTGTTCTCCTCCCCAAGAGCTGATTGTTGATAGACCGTTCATCTTAAATAAGTGTTTATAAAGTGAAATAATATCGGTCTTGGTTGCCCTAAATTGTAGTATTCGAATTCAAAAAAAATAATAGCTCGACAACACGGTATGGTGCGTTGTGGCAAGTTTTCAAAAAAAATATAGTATGCTCGTGGGAATTGTTGATTAGACTGTGTTGTTATATTAGTGGGCTTTTGTGTTTACGGACTAAAAAATTAAATCATAAATGTGGAAATCAAGGGAAGTTTTATATTTTATATTACCATTTGTTGTGGTGCATAATATAGACCAACAATTATGCCAATTTTAAACATTAAAATAAATTATATTTTGTAAAATATTCATTATACGATATTAACGTATTGAAATTACACTAATGATTTTTTTATTAAATCTTGTAATCTAACCTAAATCTATGTTTTACACTTTTTCTATACGGATGAATTCTTTTTTTGTTAATTTTGTTCCATTAAATAGTTGTACCGATTTTAATGCGTTTAATAGAAGGTAGTTACGGAGCTTGCTTCGTAATCAACCCATGTATCTATTTAACGGAGCCGCCGTTGCTGCCATAAAAAACGCAAAAAT
Source organism: Himalopsyche kuldschensis (assembly GCA_028554975.1). Classification (NCBI taxonomy): domain Eukaryota; kingdom Metazoa; phylum Arthropoda; class Insecta; order Trichoptera; family Rhyacophilidae; genus Himalopsyche; species Himalopsyche kuldschensis. Next base: position 6,802 of record JAHFWI010000484.1, read on the forward strand.
TTTTTACAACTTTAGACAGCGTTTTCGCCACTTACCGCCTCTGTACATGTGGCGCATTTTATGAACTAATAGAAACGATATACCACAACTTGACGGAACTTGAACTCATACAAGGTTGCCAACGCAACAATGCCCAATGTCAGCGTGAATTTTTAATCGCTTTGCGGGAAAGATGATGACCGTGTTTACGTTTTACGCCGAAATCATCGCGGGGAGGCGGGAAGATTTGTTGCAAGATGGTTTTATTAAAGTTTTTGACAACATCAAGCAATTTGAAGGCAAAGGGTCATTTTGAAGGTGTGGTACGCCGCATTATGGTCAATACCGCTTTGAAAAGCATCAGTAAATTGGTTTTTCAACGCGAAAATATTGGGACTGAAGGCATGATTGAATCTTCCGTTGCCCCCTCAGTAATGGAGCCAATTGATTGCGAACAAGAATTGCTCGGGCTGATAGCTAAATTGCCAACTGGTTATCGAACGGTCTTTAATTTGTTCGTTTTGAAGCATATGAGCCACCGCGAAATCGCTGAGAGGCTTATTGAGGAAAGTCACAACCTCACGGTCGCAACTTGTCAAACGCGCGGCCGTTTATATTGCTGATTTAACATTCAACGAACTCGTTTTAAAATCTGAGGCGTGTAATATTTGTAAAAATGACTTTTAGGTCGTTTGCGAGGCACGAATGTATCAATGTTTATAAAAGATTGCCGCAACTATGGGTCGGGTAAAATTAAGAGTTGAAATTATTTTTACAAATTCCCTTATAAAAAATATTAAAAGATATGAAACAAAATCCTTTTGATGAACATTTCCAAAACCGACTAAGTGATTTTTGAATCGCCCGTTCCAATGGATTTATTCGACCGTTTGCAAGCACAACGGGGTGGTGCTTGCTTCGGATACGCTTCCCTTGCGCGAACGATTGGAAGGACATGAATCGCTTGTCCGATGGTTTGTTCGACCGTTTGCAAGCACAACGTGGCGGTGCTGCTACTTTCAGATACCTTTGCGCAACGTTTGAAGGGGCATGATTCACCTGGCAGATACACGATAACATTATGGAAGAACGCAAACGGCGGAATCGGCGGGTGTGGTTGTGGCGGTCGGCAACGGCAATTGCGGCGTTGTGGTTATTGGGGATTGTTTGGTTCAATTGAAAATAAATAATTCCCGATACAGTCGTAAATCCTTCAATAAGTAACCAATGACGTCGAAAAAATAGCACAAATACTGAGGGGTATCCGATGTCGGAAATCAGATGTCGGAAATCGGAAAAGGGGGGAATGTGGTATTTCTAATGCGGAAACTAATGAAAAGAGTAAATTTTGAGGGGGTGTCCAATGTCGGATTAGGGATGCCATGGGAAAAGTGTGTTGACATTTCTGAAATCTAATTCACAGAGAAAATCTTCAAATCAAGTATTCAAATTCAACAGCTATCTCTGAATCTAATGGTGGATTGAAAATACAATTTAGTATTGAACACATCTAAAAATGCGTCAAATACTGAGGGGTTATCGGATGGTGGAAATCGAGTTTCAGTTTCATTGAGCCGACATCCAACACCAAAAATCCGACATCGAATAATGGTTTTGAGTTATAAACAAAAATGCTGAATTAAATAATGTAGTGGAGAATAAGTTGACTTCTTTGGATCGTACGGTTGCATCATTTTATTTACGCTCAAAACGCCACAGATATTGATGCGGGCAAATGAAGCACGTAAAAATCCTTGTAGTTCCCGACAATGGTTGTCCGACTTTTTGGTATGAGACGACGTGGTTTAGGGAAAAGTGCATTTTATGTGGACGCTTTTTGTTGCACCAAATACGTCATGGAGTTTTATCAAAGAATTTGCCAGAGAAGAAAAAATTGCTTGTGGCACGCGATTCTGTTGAAAAACACAATATGCCGTCAGTACAGGTGTGCGGGCTTCGTTTGTTTTTGGGCAATGGTTTGGCGATTCGGGCAGAGTGCGATTTACAACCAAATCAATGAAAAAGCGCGGTTCGATTCGCTCGGTATTGGTACGATTACAACAACATAAAGTGAATAGCTTACCAAACGGGCAATTAGATACAGTAAAGCGTTATTCGCACTATTACCGATGGTATTTTTCCGCAAAACCCGTTACAACCATTACCGCACAATTGATATTCCTGTTACCAAATTGGTTTTGAGAAAAATTGAAAATGGCTGGGGTATTGCGTCACGGTGGTGCTATTTTTAATATCACAGCGTGGCGGAAAGCGGATATTGTGGGTACTGATTTGCGTCAAGTGACTGTATCAAGTGGCATCAATCAACCTAATCCTGTTTTAGCACGCGCTTAGGTGTGAGTCTGATGGGTAGTGTAGCGGTGTATCGCCACAATTGACCGACAATTTGCAATTTGTTGCAGAACCCACATTGCGTTATGGTTTGCAGCCAATTACACGCGCTGATTATGCCGTGAAACAGCAATATTCAACGGTAGGCATGTTGATGGGTTGAGATTAAAACTTTAATAAAAAAAATACACTCAAAGCAGCGAAAATAAAAGACAAAGGCTCTTTAAAACAGACTACAAAACATGTAGTTAATGCTTTAAACCTTATAATTCAGAAGATTTTGATTCAATATTTTAGACATCCATTGAACAAGTTTCAAATTTAAGATTTCAAATTTGACTCAATAAAATTCCCCTTGTTTGTAAAATAGAAATACTTAACAGAACAAAATGAAGGAAAATAAAAAAAATGCGATGAACCAACTCATGAACAACAGTACCAAAGATTTGATTCACGAAAAATTTAATTTCTAACATTTTGCTTTGTAAGCATCCATAAACTTTAACAATTGATATGAAGAATTTTTTGTTCACGATACTCACAACCCTTGTACTTATCGGCAGCCAAAGCTGCGGAAAAGATACCGACGAATTTATCCCAGTGAATACGAAAACAGATACGATTCAAACGTAAAAAAGATGGATTGGCAAGAAGATTTATTGAAAATTACCACTGTACTCAACGAGTGTAGTATCGAAAATAGAATGGAATGGCAGACCTTGAAGCAGACCCGACGCAAACATGAATTGAGTGCCGAGCGCGGCGGAACAATAGTAACGCCTGACAATGTGACCTTAGAATTTCCCGCAAATAGTTGTGTTACTCAAAAATAACCGCCCATGTACGGGCACTTTGAAAGTAGAAGTTTTGATTTTGCGAAAAAAGGCGAGTTTTTACTGAATAATGTGCCAACAGTATCAGATGGCAAACAATTGATTTCAGGCGGTGCAACATTTGTGAAAATAAACAAGATAATGATGAAGTCAAATTAGCACGCAATGTAACGTATAAAGTAAAGTATCTACCCGCAACAACAGTAGAAGAAGGTATGAAACTGTTTGAAGGTAAATTTGAAGGAAGATTCAATTTTAGACTGGAATTTATTTATCAACGCAACCCAGGTACTATCAATACACCAACAGTAAAATTTTGGACAGATACAGCACAAGGACGCCGCCGAATGGGTACGAATTATTACTTGACCGTTTCAACTGGATAAATTGTGATAGATTTAGTGGCGATTCAGCAACCTTGACCAATAAATTTTGCGTCGCTTTACCCCAGACTCATTTACGAATAAAAATTGCGCGTTCGTTGTTTCAAAGATATTAATTCAGTTGTATCGCTCACAGGTGATGGCAGAACCAAACAATTTTGCGTACCAAAGCAGTTATAAAGGTTTACCATTGAAAAGTGATAACATATTACAGTCGCCACCATAAAAGATAGAATTTACATCGGCAAGAAGGAAGCAACAATTTCAGCCAATGCCTTGATTCGGGTTGAACCCGTTCTATGACCAAGGCAGCAGCTAAAGAACTTATCAGCAATTTATAATCACAACGTATCATCAGCAAATTATAATCCTTAAATTTAGCCCCCAATTCATAATCCTTAATCTTGAACATTTTTTTACGTATTTTCCATCAACCGATCAACTGTCAGCAAATTATTATCCCTTTAGCAATTTATTTTCGTTCCTTCATGTTCTGAATATAGTTAAAAGCCTTCACTCAATTGAGCGAAGCTTTTTTATCATAACGAATATTGATTAACGAATTTTGAATGTTAGAGTCGTGCACGTCGGCGGCGTACACTTCTATATTCAAAATTCGTTAATCGTTATTCGATATTTAAAAAATAGAGTCAATTCGCAACAAACCGCTTCAAGAATGCCCTTACAACCCCTTTTTAAAATTCCAACTGCAACAACACCGCCGCTAAACGACTTTGTGGCAAAAGCGTGTCATAACTCAAAGCATCAATCACAACACCGTGGTCATATTTTTTCAAACTGTCCATTATCAGTTGTTCTGTTTCCGTCAATTCTACGAATAATTGGGCTTGTGGGGCGGGTTTCGCGGCATCCATATCCGACCAACTCAAATACTTGGCGAGGTCTTCGGCGGATTCCATAAGTTGTGCCTCGTTGAAGACGAATCAAATCATTGCAACCTTTTGATTTTTTATCGTCGGTACGTCCAGGATGGCGAACAGTTCTCGGTCATAGTCGGCTGCCATATTTGCTGTAATCATCGAACCTCCTTTAGCGGCGGTTTCCTACCAAATCATCGCATCGCACATGCCCGCAATGATGCGGTTACGCATCGGGAAGTGCATGGCTTCGGGGCTGGGTCACTTGATATTCGGTGAGTAAACCGCCATTTTCGCACATCGCGGCGGCACTTTCTCGGTGTTCGTAAGGGTAGATACGCTGTAAGCCATTGCCCATAATACCGATTGTGACATATTATTGTGACGTGGTGTGTTGTAATGTCAATACCATAGGCTAAACTGATGATAAGCGTATTGTGTTTTTTTCAGCCTGTCCACTATCTCTTCGCAGTGCCGCACACCATAAGACGACGGATGCCGTGCCGACACACCGAGCAATGCGCGATTGGCAAGTTCAAATCTGCGTTGCCGTGATAATAACCGCATTGGGCAATCGTTGATTGTCCGCAAGCGACGTGGATAATTGGCGTCGGTGTGAAACAAAACTTGAATGGCATTGTCTTCAATGAATTGCACTCATTTTCTGCCCATTTGAGCACCCCCTGCTGAATGAATAGAATTGGCAATTGTTTCACCAATGCCACCAACAAGGGTCAATTCACGGCGGCTTGCCTTTGGAATATGCCTTCTGGCAGACCCAAAATGGGCACAAGATTTTTCGACGTGACAGCCCCAACTTTGGGTATTTTTGTCATAGTGGTAAAGTAGTTCGCTGCTCAAAACGGTATGCAGGTATGGTTTGTTTGTTGATTAAATTTATTTTTTAAATAATTGTTTTTGTTTTAATATTTGATAAATACGCTTATTTTCGATGCTATTTACAACGTTTTGTTGAAAATAAAAAATTAAAAAAACAAAAAAAGCTAGAAGAAAGCCACCATAACAATTTCAATCGTTTGGCTTTGAACTTTAAAAACTAATTAAACTAAAATTTTATTTATAAAAAACGTCTTTTTAATGTTTTCGAGCCATTTTTAGCTTCTCTTATACTGAGGGGGGTACTTTTGAAGTTGTTAAATTTTATTTTTTCTAATTTTTGTATTCTTGCTTGTACATTTGCCTAAATTTGAACTTATATCAAACAATTTTCGTCATGAAATATATCCTCGAAAACACCCCGCTTATGGCCGCGAATACACGCCTGAAGACGTTGCTGATGTGCTGCCTCAACAGCGATGAGAATTATGCAATTTGCCAATAAAACCAACTGACTCAATCGATGAAGTATTGGACAATATCGTCGTTTTTCGAAGCAATATGCAGACAATCGCTACGGACGTTGGGCAGTTATTTTGAAAACGACGGGCGAACATGTGGGTTATTGTGGCTTAAAATACCGCCATGCAGAAGCTGATTCACGTCGAGATTTCACGGACATCGGCTACCGTTTTGAACGGGCACATTGAAAAGTGGTTTCGCGACCGAAGCAGCACGGGCATGTCTTGAATACGGTTTTGAAACGCTTAATTTACAACGACTCGTCGGCTGTGCACCGATTGAAAACAAACCATCCATCCGCGTTTTAGAACGCATTGGCTTGAAATTTTCAGTAATTTTCTGGTTGGAAGGAAAGTCGACGGCGTGGTATCAACTTTGGCGAGAAGACTATTTAGTAACGCGAACCTTCGTGTCGTGAATTTTGATTTTTTTGACAATTGAATACATTTTGATAAACATCGCGACCCTGAAGGTCGCGCTACGTTAGTTTTTAAAACAGGCTTATTGTATCCAAAATGCGTTTTCACATTCCTAAAATCAATGGATTTTTCTGCTTGTTTGCCAATTGCTAAACTAACACCAAACAAAACCAACTTTGAGTTTCAAAAAGTAATGCCCGCGCCCATTCCGATTGGCGTATCAAAAGAACGGCTTGTGCGCGTCAAGTTTTGAATATAGCCCGCATCACTGAAAGCATAGAGATATCGAATTGCGCCCAATCAACAAGCGGTATTCCAATGTTCCGACGGCGTAACGCGTTGCAAAGAGGCTTTCTTCGTCGAAACTGCGTAGTAGTCGGCTGCCACCAAGTCTGTATTGTTCATTTTGAGAAATAGGTGAGGGCGTCAATAAAATGCCGCTTGTGATGCCCATTTTTAGAGTGGCACGCTTTTGAATCGGCAGAAAACGTCGGCTTTGAGGTCAATGCGGTATTGAAAAACTTCGGAAAGTAACGGTATCGTAGAGTTTAGAAAATCAAATTTCAGATTGTTGGGGTCAGTCAATGCCAAAATATCGTTGTTGCGATAGACTTGCCGAATCCCTGCCGACCCCCTCAGTATTGTGAGAAAACCACGTCGCGGGATTGAACCGATAATCAAGCGTTTGGCGTTGCCCTTCGACGCCGAGCATATTGGTCGTAACGTCCAATGTTGGTGGTAATTTCTTGGTCGAAATGATTTGTAAATCATTGATAGTTAAGTTATTTGCCTTGTAATTTTGCCAAAAAACTTTGATATAATCCGAACCACCAACATGTATTGACCACCGATATTTGAACGAATTTCAAGGTAGGTTGTATCCCGTTTGTAGAGGTCAAATGCCCTGTCAAAACCAAAAGGCAGTTTTAAAATAAATGGATAGGTTATTTTGACATTCAAGCGGGGTGATTTGGGACGTACATTTTCAAAATTTAGAAACAGTCGTTCCCCTCGTCCCAAAAACGTTTTGAAAAATCTGCCTTTTACCATTAAATGTAACAAGAAATTTTTATGTTTCCATCTTGCCGTCGTTGTGGGTTGAACACCGACGAGAAAATCCCATTTGAAGCTTTTTATTCTCTAAAAACAAAGTCAAACGCGCCGTTTGAATATCAGTAAAACTAATGGAAGGGCGTTTTTTCGGTTAAATAAGGCAACCAGCGAGACGTTGTGAGACTTTTAAAAATCTTTGCACGGTTGAAAATCATCCCCTTTTCGGACATTTAAATAGTTTTGTAGGAAAGCCAAATTGATTTTTGCCGACCCCTCAGTACGGATTGAGTCTATAACGAAACTCGCCCCCGTGCTGCTATCATCAACGCCGCCGATACGCCCCCATTTTTTTGCCACAATACTATCCAACCAGACGCGTGCAAAAGGATAGCCATTGTTTTCGGCGCAGGTTAAGAGGCGGTCTTCAGTTTCAAAAAATATCCGTTGACAGCATCGGTTTAGCATCTAATAAACTTTTCTCTAAAACCAATTTGCGCGAGAAAAGCGGCGTCACGTTGCCGTTTCGTAGTTTGCCCCATTTGTATTGTTTGCCCAAATGCCAATGCACAAAAGGCTTGTTTCGTCGTATCTTTTTTATTAATTATTGTCCTAAATACCAGTGAATCACCGATGATTCAAGCAAAGTTCTACGTTGTAAAGCTAAAATGCCTTCCTCAATATTTCGGCGGTAGAAGCTGAATTTGACGCATTTATTGGGAAAATGTCCTTTGTTTTTTTTGAAAAGAGAATCTTCTTACGACTCAAAACAATGGATTAACTGTATTTGAGCGGGAGCAATTATTGAATAGAAAAATAAAAAAGAAGTTACTATGATGATTCTCATTAGTGTCGTTTTAGGAAGAAGTTAATAAATAAAAGGAAACTTTTTTTCGAAGTAGCAATAACCTGTATGACCAACCCCGCTTTTGGGGTTGGGGGTTACCAAAATAACGTGTTCGGCTTTAGCCACTAACCTTGCACTAAGTTTATGGCTAAAGCCGCGTTAGTGTTTTGTAAAAGTCCCCAACTTAAAGTTGGGGTAGGGGTCATACAAGTAAATGCTGAAAGCTATTGCTATTTAGAAAGAAAGTCTCAAAATAAAGTACTAAAGTTAAAAAAATCTGAAGGAATTTAACGTGAATAGAATAGAAAATAATTGAAATACGCCCTAAGGAGTTGAACAAGATTTATGTTCAACTCCTTCGGAGTTATTGATAATCGCGTTTTGATGTTTTTTCTTATTCATATTCAACTCCTTCGGAGTTATTTAACTTGATACTTAATCAAATTACGTTCCTTAACGCCCGGCAGGCGTATGATATAAATCAAAAGCCCCGTGATTTTTCCATCGCCTCCGTATAACGTGTACCAATCCACTCTCTCAATTCTGAGCGGAAGCTGTTTCGATTTCTTGAAGTTCTTTAGCGGTCAATTTAATCAAAGGCACCGCTATTATTTTCAGTCATACGGTGTAATTTTTTTGTTGTGCCATGTAATCGGCACAATCCACGGTTTTGCGCCAATACCCACGCTATGGCAATTTGGGCGGGTGTTGCACCGCGTTTTTTCAGCAAATTGATTAATCAAATCCAATAAAATTTTTGTTACAATACGCGCTTCTTCGGTATATCTGGTAGGACAGAATATCACCTTCGGGCAAATTTGTTGTTTCATCAATTTTTCCCGCTAAAAAACCTTACCGCGGGCTAAAAGCAACCAACCCAATGCCCAATTCTTCAATCGTCGGAATGATTTTTCATGTTGACGTGTCCAAAGCGGAGTATTCACTTTGCAAAGCCGACAGGTTTTAGGATGTGCTTTGGGGGGGAAAATTTCCCGTTTTTTGAAAAAAAGCCCCCAAAAATTTTAC
>JAHFWI010000049.1:3000000-3266112 GCA_028554975.1 Himalopsyche kuldschensis
ATGGATAAGAAGTTATTAAAATTTATTGGATTTTTATTATGTGTATGAAATAACGGAATGCCCTGTTTGAGTACTCGCAGCTCTTGGCGGTAGTGAATTCGAGCTGTCATGATTATTTGTTGTTTTCGTTTACAGATATGGGAGATGCGGCGTCCAAGACGATGAACAATGCAGTGGACCAAGTGAAGGGCGCCGTGACAAATGCAGCCCATGGACTTCAAGGAGCTGCAACGAATGTCGGACACGCAGCCGGAGAAGCCGTCAACAACATCACAGGTCAAGTGAAGAAAGAAGCTGACAATATACTCGCTCCCGGGGCAAAAAGCCCAACCGAAAAACGCGACACCGGTCTCTACATCCCGCTGAAGGGAGCGGGAGAATCCGACGCTCTCAAAGCCATCGACGACCTCATGAGTACGCCGCCGCAGTCTCCAGACGCCACCGTGTCTCCCTCGAAAATGTTCAAGCCCACCCCCGTGCCCAGCTTCGATAAACCACCCACCCCGAGCGCAACGATCGCCTCCCTCGCAGACATACTCGAAACGTCCATGGAAAAGATTGACGAGAGCAGTCCCACGCTCGAGGAACTGACGGACGCGCTGATGAAAGAAACGGCAGCCGTCGCGTCAAACGATGGGGAGGGTCTCCTCTCCGGACTCAATGGAGACGAAACAGAAAAGCCTTCCGACTTAGAGTGAGTATCAGCCGACCCCGGCGCCACATCTGACAGGATTCAGTTATTACCGAAATATTCGAGCGAACACTAAACGGGTGACACTATATTTTATAATCTCGAAGCTGCCGAGACTTCGATTTTCAGACGTAAGTCAGTAATTTATTTACGCTTGTAGGTTCGACCGTAGCAAATAGATTTAGTTGAGTAGGCGCGACAGCGTCGGTTCAAGTATCCAGTATTTCTCTCGCTATAGAGCTTTGGCTTATCTGTAAATACGCGATGAAATCACGGCCGCATTATCTAGCAGCAACACGTTAATCCGATAAAGCCGTCGCGGAAATAAACGGTGTCTTACATTATTCTGACGATGCGCAGGTTGGACTTGCAGCCGACCAAATGGGAGGCGCTCGCCGACGCTATCGTCGAGCTCCCGCCGCGGATGTCCATCGACCTGGGGACGGGGCAGATCTACGCGGTCGTCGACGACGAACCTGCGGCGCCGAGGCACAAGCCTATCCACGGCAGGCCGACCGTTGTCAAAGACATCTTCAAAGAGGTCCCGAAAGAGATCGTCAAGGAAATCGCCGGGGATCCCCGCCATCCCTCCGTCGTCACCAACGCTACGTCATAAAATTAATAGCCTGGTAACAATATCTTGCCAGGACGAATCTTGTTATTTAGTGTGCAATTATTTATTATACTCGGCTGTGATACAAAAAGGTGAAGGCAAACCTGTTGTTTTAAATACGACATTATGTTTGAGAGGTTGAATTTTAATGCATTAGATCTGTAGCGATCTTCATATCATTAGGTTAAAGAAAAGTTTATATTGTAATAATAAAAACTCACTTAGATTCAGTTAAGTCATTTCTGATCCGATCGTTTTTAAATCGACAAAACAATTCTTATTTAAAAGTTTGAAATATTCGTCATGGCGCATTTGTTAAGCAATATTACAACATATAAAATCAAACAAAAATCGTTGTGAGACCGTTAATATCTGAAATAAGTTTTGAATTCATTTGTACAATAGCAATGTAATGATAAGTTTCAATTTTATTTGAAAGATCGGATGTTAAAATGCGTTTAATAAATGGCGGACTAGCCTCGAAGGCCTAAACGTTGTATACGATATGTCATTAACTGAATATGGGTAAGGATGGAAACATTTTGTTGAATGCGTAAAAGTATTTTATTTTCATGCTAAAACTTGTAGATTTTTACATTGTTTATGTGTACTTAACGATATAATAAGTTTCATGTATAGTACACAGGGGCCGCCGAGCAAAATATCACAATTATTTTTCTGCAATATTTAAATATGGAAATGTATCTTCCATTTAGTTCCAAATTCACATGATCACCAACATAACTGACAAGAAAAATAGTTTGCATGTTTATTTTATGTTGACATGATTGTCTATGTATTTGCATGAAAACATCAACTGTCATTTCAACCATCAATAATAATCATATATGCATTTAAATTGAATAATATCAAAGTTTTGATACATAAAAATGTAGTATTTTAATTAAACTAGATCTGGCATGTCTTATTTATGTTTTATCGGCGGTACCTGGGCACGTAAATTTTATCTGTGATAATGAAGTTACCTTTTCAAACTAACTTATGTAGCGATAAAATCTATAGAAATCTGTATTGGCTGTAGTTTATTTTGTACAGATATATTAAAACTATATTGTCCGTTATTGCAAACATTTGTAACGATTGATTGTAAAAAGGCACGCTTATTGCAGAATGTTAGTAATAAGTCGAAAATAATAAATATTTTCCAAGCACGCTCTGAAATTCATCACCTAATTCAATTACCTACAACTGTCATTTATAAAATGTCAACCTAACATGATTTATGGTTTTATATTAGGTATATTTGTAACACTTATTTTACGTCACAATAGATTGTAAAATGGAATTATTTTTTGATTGTCATTTAAAATGGATAATTATGAATTTATACATGTTTACAGAGGAGAGTTTTTAATTTTAAAATCAATTTATTTTGAATCTGTTCTGATTTTGTGTACACGACGGCATAGTTCTTAATAATTTTATAATTTCTTAATTTTAATAGTTTTCAATTGATAGCCATATAATATATGGCGAAGTATTTTAAAATCAGGAGAATATTATAATAATACATAACAAACAATATCACACTAACTTCTCACTTTAACTTTAAAATAAAATGTAGCAATTTTTAGCAAGCCAATACAAACATCTTGCATATTGAATAAATGAATTGACAACAAAATTCGCATATTCATATTCTAGAAATTTCTAGAATATTTTGTCTCTCATTTTGTGCTTGATGCCATGCTTACTGTAAAAACTACCGCACCTAAAAAGACGTTCATCTGACGGGCGCAGTTATCAAAATTTTAATAAGCGCGGCAGGCGAAAAATCATGAAAATTTAATTTCATTCAAAACTTCGTCGGCTACACCGGCCCACTGCCAATCATATAATACGTATGCAATTTGTTTTTACTTTATCTAAGGGAATGTGTTTTTTTTATAAAATGGCTAGTGATTTTAACATTAAGTTAAACTAATGAATGATTTGTCAATGTTTTCAATCACTTTAATTATTTTTTTTATATTATACATGTACAACATAACAATATAATAATACATTTCATATTTTTACCGCTTTCAAACATTTGAATACTATCAAATTCTTATAACGTCTTACAATATATTAAAATGATTGAAAAAAAAACTCTATAAATAATGAATTATTCATCAATCAAAACCATGAAAAGAAATTTGATAAGACTTGATTAATGGATAGTGAGCAAACCACGCGAAGTAATATTTTGATCCATTAAATATTATTTTAATCGCGTGTATTTACTGATTGCTGATTTCATCGGCTTATTTATTTGATACAATGTTATAAAAAAAAATGTAAATCTTATATTTATTATTTAGCATTAGCAAAATACTTACTAACAAATTTATATATTAGTTAGTATTTTTATCTTGATCATACTTTACTCTTTTATTCAGTATGCATGCAATCCGAATACAATTTTGTATATTTGTGAAAACCATCAAAAAAAATCAAGTCATCTTTTTAAGAACGGGAAAATAGTTTATTTGAACATTTATATAGATGGTAACATTGGTTTGTTTTTAAAAAATACAACACGTTCCATTTTTGAACACCAACAACAAACAAACACAGAAAATTTTCACTAACTAATACAAACAAAATCATTTTTTTCATCTTGCTCTGATAAATAAATATTATTTTTATTAATTGTTTTAATTAAATTAAAATATATCCTAATTACTTTATAATGAAAAGAACCTTTGAATTTGATGTCTTATTTTAAAGATGAGTTCTGTTTTAATATCGCAATCGATTATTATTCTTAAAGTGCATTTGAATATTGAATTAATGTTTAATTTTACTTTACATGAAATATAATATCGTCAATTGGATGACGTCTGTATTCCTACAGCGCAGTCCTTTATTTATAATAACCTCAATAAAATACAAAAAACTAAGCATTCTTTTCTTCATTTTTGTTCACACTTTCCCAAATGTTATTATTTCAAGAGAAACACGATTGCATTGACGTCAAAATATTACATTGAAAGCATGCTGGCTGTTCATTTGAATATAAGTTGTACAATCGAGCACACTAGTAAGTATACAAATATTGCATATATCAGCCATTTTGAATATGTTTCATAAGGTTAAAAGGTTTGACACGGTCAAAATTAATCGGGATTTCTAATACAAATGCATTCTTGCATAACCGGTGAATAATAAGGAAACACTATGCTAGCGAGCGATATTATAATGTACATAGATATATCGGTCCCTGTGGTCTAGTGGCAAGAGCTTTGTCCTAGCAATCGGGGGGCCCGGGTTCAATCCCCGGCAAGGTTAGATTTTTTCAATTGAAAAAAAAGATCTTGGGCTGGGTGTTATGTTATTTATCGTTGATTTTGTGCACAACTGATACATTATTTACCATCGAGTTAATCTCGTGTGACTTTCACAACTCAGAATATTTGGCGCATTGGCGCAAGCTGTAATGCCAAATATTTTTTCAATAAAAAATAAAAAAAAAAAACAGGGGTGGCCAGACTTTTTTGCCCGCGATCGACTTTCGTTCGAAATAATTGGCGGCGATAGACCAACATTAAAAGAAGTAATTTCAAGCCTATATTAATCTTAATGCCAACCCTTGTTTGACCCGGGTTTAAGAAAGAGATTTTCGTCGATAATCGGCTAACTTCGAAGTTTTATCGTGTTGTCCCTCCCACACGACTTGTCTCGCACGCTTCATGGGACGAACACCAGAGATTTGTACAGAACAGATAGGCGATCGACGCTTTGGCTACCCCTGATATATAACAATAATTTCTTAACACTTAAACCCGTTATAGGGCAAAATTCGAAATTGGTTAATAGTAGTAAAGCCAATATAAGTATCTTAATGCATTGTCCATAATATTATTTCGTTAATAAATTTGACAAACGGCGGAAAGTTTGCGTTTTTTCTTGAAAATTAATGTCTTTATCTGCGTGTCATTAAATGAACTGCTGTCCGTTTATGCGCGCAACTAACAGCTTTGGTGCACAGTGTTGCATTTGGACCTGAATTATGAATTCTGTTTTGTGATTTTTTGAGAAAACTTTAAAAATATTCGTTTTATATAAAAATACGCATACATTTATAAAAAAATCGCATAAATTATCAGTCTGTTGTACTCATTGCAACATTTTATCATCACGTTTTAATGGCAAAACCTCCAATTTCAATATCACACAGATGACTTAAAAAAATAATATCCCTGTCAATATATTGACCAATGAAAATATTGATGTTTATGGTAAACTAATGGATATTTTTTTATCAAAATTTATTGTCATGGTATCAAAATATTCAATTTGCCCTATAAAGGGTTAAAGATGTCAACTGTCACTTCTTAGCGAAAATGCCTTACTTTAAATAAATAAAACACATTATTAGTATTTCTTCCACATATAATTCGATAATCTTATATATAAAACCGAAACGGCGTATGTATGTATGAGGGTCTGTAATTCCCTTTTGCATTGTTGGTCATTAAATTGCTATAAAAACGAATATGAAAGAAAATATGTTCCATTCTTTTAAAATGGGCATATCGCTAAAGTTGATTTAGTCAAAATGTAATAAATTAGTCTTCTACTGAACTTTCCCCGGCTTTTATTAATATAATAATGTTTATTATTTACGTGACGGTATTATTTGACATTTCTTTGACAGCAAATTAGATTTTTTCTTTGAATTTGGACATTTTAATGGGCGAGAATGGGGCTGTCATCAAATTAAATAAAGTTTGTGATTTTATTTTAACTCTATTTTGAATGTTAGATTTTGTGATCAAATTTATAAACGAATGATATAACAGGACAAATAATTATTGTTCGCTATCCCTATTGAAGCGACGCCGGGTTCCACATATAATTTGATCTAATAAATTTAATGTGGAATAAGTACTAAAAATGTTTTATTATGCTATTATAATGCCGTTTCACCAAGTATTTACTGTGAACACATTAAAAGTGATATAAATCTATTGAGGAGTTACTGGAAGGAAAAAAATAATATATTGAGGAGTGCAAAAGGTTAAGTGATAATATTTTTCAAACAATTGAAGAATGACATTTTAGATTTCAAAATAATGGAAGAAGAAATCATCACGAGAAGGACCTATTTTTGGAGACCATGGAACATTGCAATGGTGAGTTGTTTTTTTATTAATTTTATGTATTACAATAAGTAATCATTCTATTTTTGTGCTGCAAAGCTATGAAACCTAAATAATAGGCGACATATAAGGTAAATGTACCAGTCGTTGACCGTTTAAGAGAAAATTTCAACAAAAATAACGATTAAGGTTTAGCATTGTACCGAATGAAGGCAAAGCAAGTAAAATCATATTGGATCATATGTCTTAATTAATATTATGTAACAAAAATTACGAAAGGGCCTTTTAAAAAAAAGTTGTGGTAAATTATTTGAAGTCATGTTTTTGTTTCAGTAGTTGACCATCTTACAAATTGAAAAGTGTAGGTGTTGACCATGTCTAATCAGGGGGCTTTATAGTGAACTTTCTAGAGTTGCCTCAAGGCTTTCTGTCACACCACTCTTGGTTGAATCAAGTAGCAATGGGTGGTTCAGGAACAAGGTACACACCGTTACTAAATTGATCACCTAAGAAATTTGAAATAATACACTTTCCTCACTAGGTGTTGTTTTCAAATGACCACCCTGGCACTCCATTGGCTATATGGTGATGTGTTAGTGGCTCATTCCGACCACAGATGCCTTGACTTGTCTGAACTTTACAATTTAGAGCAATCCCGCATCTGTATTTTTATTTTGGGCCTTTTATTCTCAAAAGGTCAACTACTGGTACATACATGGTCAACGACTGGTACATTTACCTTAACCGTTTATTTTAATTCGATTCGAAAATAATATTAGATCCCAAATGCTATTGAATATGTAGGTACTGTAAAAAACGCGTCAACTAAAAAAACAATGTTATTTCGGCAAAAAAAATAGCAAAGAAAAACAGACCAGTTTTAAATATTTCATCGCTTTTATTCAAAATTTCACTTACAGTGTTCTGGCTCTAGTGTCGCAAATGTGTACTATAATATTGTACGGTTCCTTTTTTGAATAATAATTCTTCCAAGGTTTCAATTATTTTATCAAAATTCGCACGTTATCTATGGAAAGAAATTCATTGAATTTTATTCAAGCCACATCGGCGTAACGGTATTAATGTTCTTATAAATATAGCCGTCCCAATTCTATTGAAAATTACGGGAAGTTAATAAATATACGAAAAATTTAAATGAAATTGTCGATGCCTGTATTACCATACTTCAAAGACCCATATATCACGAAAGGAATCTATTTTGGTAGCGGCGAGTAAAAAATACGAAGTCATTTTCTACATAGAGTTTTTTTTCTGACGTATGGTACCGTAAAACGGGGTGAATAGAGACATTTTTTACCTTCACGACTATGTATCTTCACACCTGAGCCACAATTCAAATATGAATGGATTGAAACTTATTTCTATGGTCCTACTGTAGTAGGCATTTATGACAATATTTTTCAAATATTCACTATCGTTTTTAAGACACAGCCAATTTTGTTCGATGTCTTTATCCACATTGAATCGGGGTGAATAGAGATGAGAGAGGGTAAATCGAGACTTGGCAGGTGAATAGAGACAAAAATACAGATTGTAATGATTGGAATATATGAACCTCTATTCATTCCGTTTAGCGGTACTTATTAACCAAAAAACACATGATTGATTTTACTTATCGTGCAATAACAAAGAAATTTATAAGGGGTCAAAAAGTAAGGATGCACAGGCATCGAACTTAAGCACTTTCGTTTCTATTTTGGCCAGTCATTTAGTTGGTTTGGTTTTGTCATTCGACAGATAGTATTATAGTCATTGTAAAGAATAGTATATGTTGCAGTGAAATTGTACTCTCAGTGAAAATGTATCAAGTAATAGATTTTTATGACAACATGATTTGACTGGTCAAGATCAGGGAAATTATTGGCCCAAGTCGATGATTTGCCGACCTAAAATTTTGGTTTGCTTCAATGAAACAAAATCAGCAAGTAGTCCCTTTCATAAAAAGTGAACAAAATAAAAACACAGACAAACATAGGGCTGAAGATAGGGCGTTCAAATTTAATTTCAATGAAAGTTTGGAGAAGAACATATTTTCACTGAGAATACCGTTTCACTGTAACATATATAAATAGTAAAAAATACATTGGATACTTAGTAAAGTTGTGCTTAAGTTCAATCCTAGTGTTTGTCTCTATTCACCCCGCAGTCTCTATTCACTTCCGTTTTACGGTAGTCATTTTGTACATAGGGTTTTTTTCTGACGTAGGGTATGTGTTATATACGTGCGGGAAACCCCGTGAGTTACGTTATTTAAATCTAGCAATTTATCATGCAGGTGAATGATCGAGATTCATGCTAGAAGTCGACCCAAGGCTAGTCTGGTTTGCGGACACATTGTTGTAATATTTTTGCCGTTCAACAAAAGAGAAAACTGAACGAAAGGAACAGTATTTTTTGGTCGGAGTCGGCGTCGTGGAGTCAGGGTTTTTTGGCCGGAGTCGGATTCGGAGTCGACGTGGCGTTGTGGCCGGAGTCGTACGGGAGTCGGAAATTTTGAAAAGTTCAAACTTTTTATTTTTGCATATAATACGTAAAATTAGGCAATTGTCCGGATTGGTGGGTTGATATTTAAATGAATACACATAAATAGGAAAGGTAGAAAAAAAACGTGACGAAATTAAGCTTTTTTTTGTCGGAGTCGGAGTTTTGTTTTTGGTCAATGTTGGAGCCGTAGTCGTGTTTTTTTTACCGACTCCACTGCCTTGGTTTCATTGGCAATACTCGGTGGAATGGCACTATAAAAAAAATCACATTTTTAGTCATCATTTTAAAGGTGGTACAAAAATAATAAAACATTTTTTATCAGTTGATAATGGTCGATATTAGCGAAACCGGTCCTGATCTAATAAATTTATGTGAAATTAGATGTATTAAAACTAGGACCGGTTTCGCTCATCGCAAGCATTATCAACTGATATTTGTATTTCTTTTTCTGTGGAATTGCGTGTTTCTTAAAATGCAGCTATAATTGAATTGAAGACAAAACTGGTATTTTCATTGATTACAAATAGTTTCCTTTATTTTAAGGAATGTTAAATTCATTGGAAAATTTTATATATATACATATATCTTTTTATATTTATATTTTTTTAAATTTATAAAATAAATATTTGGCATTACAGCTAATGCCGATGCGCCAAATATTTTTAAATTGTGAAAGTCATACGAGATTAACGCTATAATCAGTTGTGAACAAAACGATAAATAACATACACCCAGCCCATGATCTCTTTTTCAATTGAAAATATCTGACCTTGTCGGGAATTGAGCCCGGGCCCACCTGATCGCTAGAAAAAAGCTCTTGCCACTAGACCGCAGGGGCCGACAATATGTACAATATCAATGAGGCCCGCATAAAAAAAAATAAACGTTTCTAATTCATTTACTACAAAAGTAGTCATTCAATACAGTTTTCCAAGAAACTTTATATTTGTCAGTCGACGTGTTCTAGGCTTTTAAATAAATTATGCGTTCCTCGGTGCTGCCAATATAATAAACCAAGTCCGGATTTATTTTTAGTCTATGGTCCAAGAATTCACTAACCCGCTGACGCCGAAACAAAGGAAAATCAAATTTCTCTGTGTCGACGGCAGACTGGTATATTTGTCGGCGGTTTCGCCGAAGGTGATACAGTGAACTTTACACCTTCAACCTTTTCCAGCTCCTCGTGAAATTGTGCGTGCTACAATTCTTACCCGTCACTTTTTAGCCGGCCCATTCCACGCGGCCAGCGGCACTTTATCCGTCCAAATCTTTCGGAATAATTTACAACCTTGTGGCCATAATCTTAGAATCTGTTGAATTTATGATCGGGCTGCCTTTCTAATGTATTTATAATATAAGCATATTTACATTAAGGCTTTCGGCTTCTAAGATTTTTTTTTACGATTCGTTAGTTTTGTACTAGTCTATTTTTCAATTAGCAATGTAAATATTTATTGTTTGTGGTTAGATTATATCAAACATACGATATCAATTAAGATTTGAGGCTTAAGGTAAATGTACCAGTAGCTGACCGCTTAAGAGAAAATGTCAACAAAAATAACGATTAAGGTTTAGCATTGTACCGAATGAAGGCAAAGCAAGTATTCTCATATTGGATCATGCGTCTTAATTAATATTATGTAAAAAAGCCTGTTTGAAGAAAGTTTGTGTTAAATTATTTGAAGTAATGTTTTTGTTTCAGTAGTTGACCATCTCGCAAATAGAAAAGTCTAGGTGTTGACCATCTCTAATCAGGGGGCTTTATAGTGAACTTTCTGTCAGATTTGCCTCAGGGCTTTCTGTCACACCACTGTTGGTTGAATCAAGTAGAAATGGGTGGTTCAGGAACAAAGTACATACCGTTACTAGATTGATCACCTAATAAATTTGAAATAATACACATTCCTCACTAGGTGTTGTTTTGAAATGGCCACCCTGGCACTCCATTGGCTATATGGTGATATGTTAGTGGCTCATTCCGACCACAGATGTCTTAACTTTACAATTTAGAGCAATCCCGCATCTGCATTTCTTATTTTGGGCCATTTTATTCTCAAAAGGTCAACTACTGGTACATTTACCTTATATTGGATAAAGTTACTACTTTTGTATTTGTAGTATCTGTGTGCAGTAACGTCGCTATTATTTACGGGTTTTTACAAATTTTGTACAAGACCATATCTCGCGACAGTTTTTTCACACTACAAACTCACATTACTGACAATCACCACTAAAGATCCCAAAATACCACCGAGCACATTTCGGGAATAATTATGTCTAAAAAACATAATTATCGTTATCTAACTTGAGCCATTCTTCTCGATGACCCTCCATATGTAACAAGGAAAAGTAAGCTGACATCTTGATCTGTAGCGATCACGCCCTCCTGTTAGTAGTGATGGCAAGGGAATGCAACTTTAATATAAAATCTAAAAATTCGCCTCTAAACTTAGAGGCGAAGAAGACAGGAAGAACTTTGACGCTAACGCGCCTACGTGCTTGAAGCCCCATCAAATTGATCGTAACAATATTATTAAAAACAATTTTTTACTTGACCATAAATTTTACTAGTTTATAATAAAAAAAAGATTATTTTTGCAACAGTATAAATAAAAGGGAAGATGAAAAGTGTGCCACATTTAAAAAAATCACAAATCCATTAGAGTTATGTATGAGCCTCTACGACTAAATTTAACAGTCTACGATAATGCTACGGCGTAGCATATAGTGGTAAATGTCTGCAGAATGTTCTAAAAAGAGCAATGCTGTTTTCTCTGGAATTTTCTGGTGTGACATATTATTTCCAGATACATTGTTGACTCATGTACGTATTTTTAATGCAGTTTTTACAGTGGCAGATTAAGCCCTTGGGATGCCCTAATGCGCAATATAATTTTGGAGGCCCTCTATTTCGAATGATAAAAAAGCGTCGCTAAATTTTTTCGAAATTATGCTGGTCACAAATATTTATTTTATAATTTTGGTAGTTCATTTCGAATCGTTTCTCCAAACGGTCATTCCATTTTTTAACGTATTTGATCGAGAGTATGGCTTGCAATTTACGGTATCCCCCCCCAGTTCACTAGAAACAATTCAGAATGAGTACCTTACAACCGTACTTTATGATTTATAACCAATAGCCATTCAATAATGTGACGAAGACGATGAAGGGTGACAGCAAACAAATATTTACATTCTTTAAATGACAGGTTGCTCGCCACTGTTTACATTATTTCCAAATAAAAGGTTTAATCCAAACCTATCTCATTAGCTAAAAGTTTGTAATGTTAACGTCATTAGTAGTATAATTATTTGTTTTCTTTGTTTTAATTCTATAACATCCTCCTTGCTTCCTGTAAAAAGAAAAAATCCCAGACTCCATTTTGTAATTTTATCATTTTAAAATATTAGAATTAATCTCGCTTCACTGCTTAAGCAAACTTTGCGATAGTGTGTCCGAAGATGCCTCTGAGAGAGGCGAAACACGTGTCACATTTACTAGCACAATACGTGGAATAATCCAAGTTATTTTAAATTTTATATTAAAATGAACATCCACAAAGCTACCAAAGAATACATCGAAAGTATTTACATATGTACTATATTATGGACGAAGTAAATGTCATTAATTTTGAGGCCCATAAGATTTGGAGTACCCAAGCGCGCTCCTCTTGCCCTTATGTTATACGGGAGATCCGCCTCCGAGTATTTTTTTATCAATAAATGAATACTTAAAATGTAAAAATGGAGTCTAGATTTCTGACGAGCCTGTTTTAAAGTCACAGCCATGCAATTAGAGCCCATTAGTATTTTTTTAATATGACCATAAATAATTACCAATGAATTAAGAATAATAAAAACATGAAGCATATAAAAAATTTATTGTTCAATAATTTCGTAATATCTTGAAAACTATGTAAATATTTTATGCCATTTTGATTACCGAGCACGCAGAATTATTGGTATCTCACAATATTTGGTTGTAAGAATTATTTACGTCTTTCTATTATCGTACTTTAATGGCCGATGCAAACAATCAAGTCTATAAATATTGCAAAATACAACCCTTTGCCTGAAATAGAACCAATTCATTATTTCAAAAGTGGTAAAAATGGCGAGCCTATCATGTTGGTATTCACGATTTTTTTCTCCATTTTTTACGTGTTTGCCCAATGGCTATTATTATTCGACCGTAAATTATGATTCCACTTCCGAATTATCCGACGGTAACTTTTTTCATATTTTTTTAATCTCTTTGATTGCTTTCTTTATCAATATTATGAATACTTTTCACATTTTTTTATAGACCATAAATATTTTCAGTCATAAATGGAAAACGATAGCCGGCACTTGTGATACTTTAAATATCAATTTTATCCTAGATATTATCTGACTACCTATCCGGTAAAAATCATTGACAATTTATTGATGGTTGGTATGGTTTGAACAGAGAGAGGATGTATGGGGTACCCTGTCTAGCCTAGGTATATAAGCTATCTCTAATACACGTTTAAAACATAGTTCTGACGAAGGCGTAAGCCAAAATAGCTATCAACAAATATATAAAATAATTTATGTAGAACTAAAATACATTGTTATTTTTCTTACCGTATCATCGACAATAATTAAATGTTTTGGTAGAAGTACATTTTTTTGTCGAAATAAATGTAAAATTGATAAATTAGTATTTAAATGAATCTACTGGTCATGTTATTGGATGAAATATAACCAGTGGTGCTAAAAAGCTACCAATCTAAATATGTAATACTAGTATTGCTACCCGGCGTCGCTCGGACTAAGTGACCAATAATTATTTAATGTTATATCATTCGACATAATTATATCACAAAATCTAACATCCAAAATAGAGTTAAAATAAAATCACAAACTTTATTTAATTTGATGACAGCCCCATTCTCGCCCATTAAAATGTCCAAATTCAAGGAAAAAATCTAATTTGCTGTCAAATAATACCTTCACGTAAATAATAAACATTATTATTAATAATAAAAGCCGGGAAAAGTTCAGTAGAAGACTAATTTATTACATTTTGACTAAATGTCTTCGCCGATAAAAATTCAAACATATTTTCTTTCATATTCGTTTTTATGGCAACTTAATGACCAACAATGCAAAAGAGAATTACAAACCCACAGACATACATACGCCGTTTCGGTTTAATATATAACATTATAGCATTGAACTAATTTAACCAGAAATATTTTTTCATTTTATCAAGTTTGTTTTGTATAAATAGGTACAAAATAAAATTTTCAATCATAGTATCATTTATATGAGCTATTAAGCTCTAAGATTTTAATATTTTTTACAGCAGCGACGCTCTGTTGCAAAACTATTAAATAACATGTTGTTCTACACAAATTGAAAAATCGTTGTTAGCCATATTTTTCATTTAAAATACACTGTACATGTGTTCATTATTTTCCAAAACATTTTCTGATTTCTGCAGCCTAGCGGAGCGGTATGATTCTTAGGTGAAGCTCGAAATAAAATGTTGATTTTTGATATATGTAATGGGTATTATGTGTCAGTTTTAATATAAAATTTAGTGTAGAAATTAATTTGTGTTTTAATTTGAATCGGATGGTCGATAAAGATTCATATCCACCCTTAGACATCCATAACTCTGAGCACCATCAACAATACAAATCTAAAAAATTCTTTCTTAATTTTAAAATAGTTTTTAGCATTATGATAAAAAAAGAGTTTGTACAGTTTATCCGTCAACTCCAAATAAAATCAATCCTTATTTTGTTTCTGTTTGCTCAATTTTAGGGCATTCCAAAAGTCATATGTCATATTAATTTATCTAGTTTGTTGCGACTAATTTCCCAGTAAATTGGGGCGGCCGAAAACTGAAAACTAAATCTGGCCATAAAGAAACATCCTTGACCTCAACTAACAATTTCCGTTTTCGGAATTTCGCCTTTCGTGACAAATAGACGCATTAGAGAAAAAGTGTTCCACACCCATGTATGCCTGAATTAGAGAAAATGGCCTTTTGGCATTTTGCCGTAGAAAATCTCCTCAGGTGGGGGGTCTTTTACGCCCGCATTTCACAACAAAGGCTTGTCCGAATTAGCGAGGCTTTAACATAATCTGTAATTTCGTTATGCAATGGCGTGATGATTATTTAGGTGCTTTCGAAAAGCGGGCTGTCAATTTTTTTCATTCCGGTCATAATTTTTTTGTGTAAATTTATCGCAATACGGAAATTTGAACCCGTTACGGAATAAATGGTGGTTGGAGATATTCGCCATTGGACCTCTGCATTGGCAGAGGTTGTGTTTTGATTAATCAATATCCAATCACAATCTTCCAAATATTTTTTCAATAACTAAGACTACAATATATAGTTATTCTATTCCACTCATTGGATACGTGGAATACTCGTCGTTTTTTAATGAGTGTTGACTTCCCCTGTAGCTAATAAGGCAAATAAAAAATTAACCATATTAATGGTTAAAAATCAATAAGGATCTTAAATTAAAACTAAGTTCCACGTCAACAAACAAATGAGAGATTTGGATAGTTTAAACACACTATAAGTAAATACAATAAAATAGTCGCATTAGAATTTTTTGAATTTTGTACTTTTCCATGAGTTTTGTCGCTAACGACCCGGGTTTCGCCTTTCGGCATCTTCAGGCATTCCAAGTGTCAGTTCAAGTACATCCGTGCACTTGGAATGCATGAAGATGCCGAAAGGCGAAACCCGGGTCGTTAGCGACAAAACTCATGGAAAAGTACAAAATTCAAAAAATTCTAATTTGATATTGAAATTCCATCAAGCACCCTCAGTCGAAATACTTAATTATACTTAAAATAGTCACTGTTCAAAAATTAAACAATAATTTAATAATACGGAAAGAAAAATAACAATGTATTTTAGTTGTACATAAATTATTTTATATATTTGTTGATAGCTATTTCGGCTTACGCCTTCGTCAGAACTAGTACTAGAACTAGTCTGACGAAGGCGTAAGCCGAAATAGCTATCAACAAATATATAAAATAATTTATGTAGAACTAAAATACATTGTTATTTTTCTTTCCGTATTATAATGGAGTTCTACCAAGTAAATGCCTACTCAATCAATACACAAATGTAAAGATGTATCAACTCGTTACAAAAAATTACCCTTTGGTCGGAAAACATTGTATTAACTGTTTTCTAGCATATATGACAACTTCAAAATCTTAAACTATTGAATTACGGAGTTGTCAATTTTTTTTAGTTTATCTGCACACTAAATTAATTTAATAAAGTTCTAAGATTGACCTACTCAATCAATAATAATTTAATAATTTTCGAAAACGATGATATTTCTTCATAACCATTTCATCGCATTTTAAGGCGATTTAGTCAAAATAGAAGTTTTTATCGAGAAATGTTTGTTATTTCAGCTGCTCAACCCCTTTTTCGAAAAAAAACGGATATAATAATGGAGCTAAACAGGACTAAATGTAAGCTAATCGCGCTTGCTCCGCTTCGTTTTAAGAATCGGAGGAAATTTTAGACATCTATCAATAAATCAATTCATGATACCGCCCATCCTGTGATTCAAGCCCAGCAATATTGACACCCGACATAATATCGTGCGAGACAATGGCATGAAGTTAGTTAAGGTAAATGTACAAGTCGTTGACCGTTTAAGAGAAAATTTCAACAAAAATAACGATTAAGGTTTAGCATTGTACCGAATGAAGGCAAAGCAAGTATACTCATATTGGATCATATGTCTTAATTAATATTATGTAACAAAAATTACGAAAGGGCCTGTTAAAAAAGTCGTGTTAAATTATTTGAAATCATGTTTTTGTTTCAGTAGTTGACCATCTCACAAATTGAAAAGTCTAGGTGTTAACCATGTCTAATCAGGGGGCTTTATAGTGAATTTTCTTTCAGGGTTGCCTCAAGGCTTTCTGTCACACCACTCTTGGTCGAATCAAGTAGCAATGGGTGGTTCAGGAACAAGGTACACACCGTTTCTAGATTGATTACTTAAGACATTTGAAATTATACACTTTCCTCACTAGGTGGTGTTTTCAAATGGCCACCTGGCACTCCATGACCACAGATGCCTAAACTTGTCTAAATTTTACAATTTAGAGCAATCCCGCATCTGCATTTCTTATTTTGGGCCATTTTATTCTCAAAGGGTCAACTACTGGTACATGGTAAACGACTGGTACATTTAGCTTAATGCTATGATTAAACCATTTTGCTAATGATTCCCGACAAGCATCGACAATATATTATGAACGTCTTCATTGCGATTTGACATTATAAACGTTACAAAAAATTCTAAATTCAAACGAAGCTGCAATATAGCCGACACATGACAGATGACAGTTAAGCATTGTGTCAAATTTAAATTGGCGGGAATAATGAAAAAACCATAGACCACAATAATTGGCTTATAGATAATAAAATCTCGATTAAATATCTACTACATCATAAATATAGTGGTTTCGTATTAAGAATCAATAATACTATTTTGAAAAAGTGCTACATTACGTTATCGCAAAAATAGCAAAAAGTAATAAGTTAATTATTAAAAATATATACCAATGTCCATAGACAACAATATGCCTATAAATAATAAGAATTCTATGGAATATCTACCCACTACATCTACGCCATGTTAATTGGAATTTTGTTTGGATCGATAGTAATAATATTTCAAACGCATAATGCTTGTTATGTTGAGGTTGGAAGTTTGGCCAAAGTGATTTTAAGCAGACCTCGTTCTCGCCATTGCCCGAGATTCAATGACGATAAGAAAAATCATTATCGCGTCACACTTGTTGTTAGTTGTAACAAGTCAAAATTAGGGTAAAAAAAATAGGCCGTGACGTTTTGCGGTGACGTCAAACAATTTTACTAATGATATTTATTGAATTTTTCTCAGCAATATTGTAACTTAAACGCTGAAAGTAGAAATAATGCTCAGATAAAAATAAATCAACTCGAAAAAGTTGTATTCTGACTTTAAATTTTGTAAGCAGAATGAAAATATTTGAAGGTGTCAAAACACAGATTTATTGAAAATTTAAATATTTTTTTGTAACAATAATTTCTAAAATAAACCGTCTAGGTAATAGCATTTTAAGATTTCGCTTGTAATTAATCAATATCACGACGACCTCCTTTTATTCGTTAATTATTATATATCGTTAAATTGCCAATGTGTAAATAAAGTTATGCACATACTTGGTTAGTAGCCGGTATCGGCAAGGCATGCGAATATTTATTTCTCCTGAAACCCCAAAACAAATTGTTTTTGTGACATTCATTTGTTTTTCTCCCAAGTTCTCAAAAATAATAATCAGTTATGACCTTATTTCAATAAGAAAATCCAAACAATTACACCAAACGGTACTAAAGCCTGATGTAAGTGTTGCTATATTTTCATCTGACAGCTGCGGCTTTTCTATATCTTCTTAGCTTCAACACTAGGTGTGTTTCTATACAAACAGAGTCTCATCAGCTTAGGCGAGATCGTCCTCGTGTGAAACGCTTTATACTTCACCAACACTCGATATTTTATAACGGTTGATAAGTTAAAACTCTGTAATGTTTTCCATAGATCTGATAAGATTCGAAAAACCATTGTGTAGATAACAATAAGCAATTTTTTTCTCTATGTGAAATTTGAGATAAAAAAAACATATTATTTTAAATGCTCTACAAATGGAGTGTTTTTACTCTATGTATATTTTTTGTTGGCATGGTTGAATAAAAGCAGCACGTGTTCATATTATCCGGGTATTAAATATTGAACAATCATAAACAAATTTAAAAAAACGATTCGAATCTGCATCGTGTGTAACGCTTTCGATAAGCTCAACCCTTCGCGTTCTTAAGCAGAAATTTTAATCGAATAAGCACCCCATTGAAAGAATTTTCACGTGTTTCAAAAATGGGACCGCCCGAATTAGCGGACACGGCAAATAAACCTCATTTTACGGTGAAATATCATGTACACTTTGTATTTTCACTGGCTCGGTCGAGGTGAAAATCTACATAAACATCACTCTAGTTTTCTACACTGCCGAAAAAATGTAAATTCACTTACGATAGCGATTTTTTTTTAGCCTCAACCGGGTATTAAAAGAACTATTATCTAGTGTTAGTACATTATGTTTTCATACCGATTGTAGATTAGGCGCGAAACTGGGCATTGCGGTAATTATTTCTTCGCCTTAGGCTTTTAATGATTCCATTTTGGTCCGTATAACTTATTCATTTATTGAAATTAAATATTGCTGAAAGTGTTTTGTTGGAAAAAGGTATGTTTGATAATTTTAGAATTCGATCCCAATATTCCATAGATACAACTTTGAAATTGTCATTGTAGAGTCGTTTCTTCGTCGTGTATGACAATTTAGTTACAGCAACGGCCACAAGCCACGGGATACCAATATACGATCAAGCATTATCATAAATTGATTTTGCTATCGATCTGTGTTCAAAGGCATAGTCTTTAGTGTTTTCATTCTATACCATCCATCGAATCCTAAAATAAAGAGATCGATTGTCTGTGTTATTTTAGTATATAAAGGGTATTTCAATAGGGACGCTCAAAATATGTTACTTTGTCCTGCTGAGTAGATTATTCATTGTTTAGTGGCCAAATTTGAGTCAACCAGTTTGGTAAATAATCGACCAACACCTACCTGTACGTCATCAAAATACAATATCTGGTGAAATCATTGCTGCTGTGTGTGAAAGTGTACAGGAAAACCCAAGGCAGCTTATTTCTCGTTGTTCACAAGAACTTGGCTTTTCTGCGACTTCAACTTGGCGAATTTTGAATCGGGCCTTATGTCTGCACCCGTATAAAATCCAACTAACCAAGGAACTTCAGGTAAACGACCACAAACAACGCCTGATTGGGTTCTGGAGCAATTGGAAGTTTACCCAAATTTGTCAAAAAAGTCAACTTTAGCGACATGGCCCATTTTATAATGAATGGATATTGGCAGACATTTGATGCTATATTCCATATTTAATGCCGTAAAATATACTTACAAATGAAATTAAAATTTAGTCGAAATCTCACAAACAACTTGTTTTATTTACATTTCAAAACTAAGCGTCCTTATAAAAAGACCCTTTACTTTGTCTCATCCTTTTATTCACAGTAACAGTCAGTTGCGTGGTTGAAGAAAACAAATGCATGTTTTAAAAAAATTCTAAAACATTCACTTGTTTTTTAAATATATTTTAATGTTCGAATTGGCTCTTGCTTTTATCTGGTTTGCACCAAATCAGAATATAGTTGTCAAAGTTTGTCCAGCATAAAAAAATATACATACTTATTAGAAATTTGACATTAATCACTTCAAACAGCCATTGTTGAATTTCAATTAAATGTGTTGTGTGGTCATTCAATACATCGAATTATTGTTGTGGATAAGTTTTTCTACGGAAAATTCAAATCCCATTAGTTAAATTGGGCTTCAAATCTCTTCTTGGTTAAACACGTGACCACACAGCCACGACGGTTTTAACGAGAGTCGGGCGATAATTATACGTGCACGCAGTCAAATCCGACCACAAGTTTTTTTTTTATTATATATATCGTGGTCGTAACAAAGACAAATCAATTTTCTTTGTCAAAACTTGTTTGTCACGTAGGTCTTTTGAATCTCCAGTTGCAAGGGCTATTCGGCTGATAAATGCGCTGCCTGTTGATGTTGACATCTTCGGCAGTAAACTTGATTCTTTGTTTAAAAATTATGTTTTCTTATGTAAATAATATGTTTCTGTTCTGTTTCTTATTTTTGTGTAATATTTTATGTAATCTTTATTAATTTCTCGAATGCATGGCGCATTGGCGCTTGCTGTAATGCCATGTATTTTTAATAGTTTTTTGCCAATAAATAAATATATTTCAATCGCAGTGAAAAATAGCAATTCTTTTTAGCTCTACAATTTTTTAAAAATATATAGCTAATTCGGTTTACGCTCTCGTCAAACAAACCTATGTTATATCTATGGTTTCTACTCAGTGGCGGCTGGCGACATTCCGTACTACGGACAGCCAAAAATTCATAAGACTGGCACTCCGTTGGTATTGCGAACACCTGAATTGAAAGTCCGTGTTAAAGAAGTGTTTTAAAATCCAATGAATAAGAAATAACTCTTGCAAAAATAGTTGAATCTTTTTTTGTACTCCCCAATACTCTGTCACCACCGCCACTGTTTCTACTGGTATACAAAAATTACACAATTCATCTTCCCATCTATTCTAATATTCTTATTTTTAGGATTTTAGATAACCTTGTTATAATGGAGTTCTACCAATTAAATTGACATTTACTATTCAATCTATTTAATGGAGACTTCACTGATTTGATTGTGTCGTCTATATTCTCAATAAATATGAAAGTGAAAAAGAACCCCTTTGTTATTCAAATTTCGATCGAACGACTTTTTATTATGTAAATTGTAACCTTATAATTCAGTATTAATTAAACGCATTAAATTGTGCATAAAATGTCTGAACATGGCTGACCTTCACGATGGCGGCCACAGTTTAAAAAACGCAAATTAAGATGCATCCATATTTCATCCCCGTGGCAAATTAATTATGCAAGAGCTAAAAATATCACCCCGCCGCATGCAATCGTCGGCCGGTGTTGCAAGCTTTGATTACTTCACGCCCGGGATCGGACAAAGAAAACTAAAATTCTATTAATATGAAACTGGCAGGGCTCTACGGCAATATTGGCGAACCTTCCAAGGCGAACGAAGCGATTTTAGCGGTGGCGTGGCAAACTATTAGCATTTTAAATATAGTAATACTTC
This sequence comes from Himalopsyche kuldschensis, assembly GCA_028554975.1. NCBI lineage: Eukaryota > Metazoa > Arthropoda > Insecta > Trichoptera > Rhyacophilidae > Himalopsyche > Himalopsyche kuldschensis. Next base: position 3,021,759 of record JAHFWI010000049.1, read on the forward strand.
GATTTTACGAACTGTCAATTGTCAAAATTGATAAAAACAAAAGAGCAACCTGTAGAAGCTATACATTATGATAATGAATCAATGATTCCGATTATTGTCGAATCTTTATTTTTCATTTTATCAAGGAAATGATAAAAAAAATGCTTTATAATACTATCCAGATAACAAGTAAGAATTAAATAGATTTAATAAAAAAATACATTTAATCGTTTGACTTCGCCTTTCAAGTTCATTCGTACACTTGAAATGCCTGAAGATGCTGAAAGGCGAAACCCGGATCGTTAGCGATGAAACTCGATGGAAACGATTCAAATTTGATATTGAAACTTCATCAAGCACTTTCAGTTGAAATCCTAAATGTTCTTTAGTTCTACTCCCACAGATAATTTGAAAATGTGTGGTAGTAGAACTAAATATCTAAGCCAGTATCGGTCATGAGAATTATGAACTGCGTTCAGTTAATAATGATCGCGATGAGCTAAGCCGGTCCCGATCTTTATCAAATTACTACGTGGAATTAATACTTGAAATTAATGTGTTTTATTTGTGCAAAATAATGCCTTAACACTTTAGTGAAAGTTATACACGTGTAACCCCTTAAATCGTTGCCCGTAAACTAATATTCTGCGTATGACAAGCACGAAAATATAGCAACAGCAGTTGTCACGCGTGCTGGCCAATGATTTGACCTAATTGATTCATGTTAGCCTAGTGTAAAATATACTTTCGCTTCTTTTCTCGCTAAAACGCTTTCGTACTAATGATCGAGTCTTGTTTATAAAATATATCAGTTGGACATCCCGTCTTCTGTTATATCAGGGTGAAATGACCGCAATTTCCGCGCAAAGATTTTACTGGCTTTCCACCACTCGGAAAGCCCCTTCGCAGTTTTCCTCCAAGGAAAACTAACCCCATATGAAAATGCAGGCTGCGTTAGGCGCTCATCGCTTAACGCGATCTAAAAAAAACCTTCGTCGCCGGAAATTAAAGGGCTCACAAACTTCAGATAAAAAGTCCATTTGTTCTTTAGTTTGCTGTCGAAATAATTCCGACAGCCGTAAATTTATTTATAACAAACAAGACACATGAAAATACAATATTACACGATTAGCACCTTCCGTTGAGACGTCGAGCTCTCGCGTCTCCGAATGACGCACGCGGTAATGAGGTTACGTTACGCGATAAATTCCAGGTTAAGTTCATCGGCGACTTCAACCCTTGGAGCCTAGCTTCCTCGGACGCCCTGGCGGAACTCCACGTGTTCACCCCGTTGACGTCCAGTCAACTCCATGGACTTATACCGGAGGTCTATAACCCTGAGGGGGTTCGGCCCCGATAAACTCCTGACACGAGGTCCTCATGCCCTCTGATTCTACGTCGGCTCGACATTCCCAGCGGAAGTACTTTTCAAAATACAAGTTAAGAGGGTAGGATCTAACGGATCCACCCGGTTATCAGAATTAAAAGCACAAAAAAAAACATCTAGGGATATTAACTGTTACACCCGACACAGCACACACAGATAATAACAATTAGATTCCCGGATTAATAAAACAATATCATTTACAAAAGAAAAAGATACAATTGAAAGCCTACTTAAGTACCATCGAGACGATGCGGCGCCGCCTAGTTCCCGCCGGCCATCCGCCATTATTGCGAGGGGTCTTTAACCAAACAGTTTCCTTAAGAGAACTCTGCCGTAGGTTTAATACAGTCCCTAAAGCGGACTGCTAGAAAAATGGACGCCATTTTTAACACTGAGGTTACTTACTGCCCCTTCTCGCTATGGCCGGCGGTAACATACCGCAGGCACCATCTCGAGGCACACTATCACAAAACACCCTACGTCTTCAAGGACCAAAAGATAAGAGAGCCAGGAAGCGCCCGCCACGAGCTTTGCATCCCTCCAAAACTCCTTTCACCCGCTCGACCCGTCCCCTTCCCTTGGCGGACGTTGCATACCTCGCCGCTTGTCAGCCGAGCGGGTAAGCGCCTTTTTCCCGCGAAATTTGAATTTAGTTTTTAACCATTTTTATATTAGACAAGCTTCCGCTGGTCACCGCTTGAAGAAGCCTATAAATTGGGGCGATGATTTTGCAGTCGTGACAAGGGTTTTTAACAAAATATTGCTTGAAATTAGAAAAATAAAGTTTTGTTATAGTATACGTGCAAACTTGTAGTATAATTAGCAGGTGGCCAGTGCCTGGAGAAAAAATCTGTGCTATTTAAAATAACAAAATTCCTTGTGGGTTCCATTATTTTCATGCACACCACTGCATCGGATGAAAGAGGGTATAGTATATTAATTATGCATTCCTACATAGGTATTATAAGTAACTACTGAACGGACCTTGCGTGCCATGTAAGGTACGTTTTGATGAATGATCGGCGACCAGGGATGTTGACACGAAAATCAAAATTTGAAAATCGAAATTCCAAAATCGATATTCAAAAATAAATAGAGATAGCAATATTAAAATTATCACGTACAAGATTATTTTTATTCAAATATGTGTGCATTACTTGCTCTGATAACCTCTATTAGTTTATTTAACACAAACACGGATTAATCAATTTTTGAAATCTTAGTTATTGGAATATGTATTCGTAAATCGGCTTAGCAGGGGTGAGGCTAATGATAAATCATAATTGCAGATTATTTTTACGGTTACATGAGATTGTTTTAAGGTGGCCCTGTACAGGTTAACATATCACTTAAATTAATAAATGTATTGTTCCACTTGTTCTACAATTCGTAACACGTGTTTCGCTTCATAAATAAGAATTCAGACAAACTTTGCTGCAGGATTTTTATTTATAAAGCAGATATTGAATGTAACTTTATCTATAAATTAATTTTGAATCTTTTGATTTTTGTATTTGTCGTTTACAACTCGGGTTTCAACTATCGGCATCTTCAGGCATTTCAAGTGCATTAATGAACTTGAACTGATCCGGTATTGTTGTTGGAACCCGGGTCGTTAACGACAAAACTCATAAAAAGTACATTAATCTAAGGATTCAAATTTGATATTAAAATTCCATCAAGCACTTTCAGTCGAAATTTTAAACTAATAAATTAGATAGTAAAGGGTATGTGTTTTATTCTCTTACGGAGCAAAGGAACGTACGAGATTCAAACATTTTATTTGTCTTATATTTATTACAATAATTAGAAGCTGACTGGCTAATAAAAAAAGTCACGATACGATATAAAATGAAACAATTGATAAAACCAATATTAATTCAAGTATGATGCACAGTAAGGTAGTTTATTTACTTCTTAAATTTGTAAGTGAAAGAAAGACGTTTTTATATCGACTTTACTAACGACATTTAAAAAAATGACAGCTCATCATGAAAATTATAATATTCTGAGCAATGAATTCACTGACTGTTGTTCAGAGTAGTTTACTATTATAAAGAAACCTTTACCACTAATGTCGATAATATCAATAGCCAAATCAAGAGTATAAGTACTTGAATACTTATTTATTTGTAAAAAAAGAACGATTAAGAACATCCCTATCCATGACCTAAGTTAGCCACCGGTCAATCGAGTCTTGGATACTTTGATAAACGGTAATGGTTGTTATAACCGACAGGCCGTTATTACTACACAATAACCTCTATCAATATCTAAAACCGTGCAAATGACTTGGAATAGTAAGTACCTACGAAATAAAAATGTGAATACAGTAAAAATTTTTGTATAACGGACCTCGATTTCGAATTCCACTGTCAAATTTGCCAATCAAATTTGAAAATATTATTAAAAATATCGTGTACATTCTAAATTCAAAAATCGTCGCTCATAGACAATCTTATGCAAATGATACCATAAATGCAGCAGTTTCAGCGTGCTATGGCCGATAATTTGTCGGGGTCTACGCTATATTGCACCCATTCTCAAAATGGTACATAATTTTTAGTCGGTATATGTTTAGTATGTATTTTTATTTTGTTTATAAATATTACAATGCATTTTTAAGCCCTACTTAGTTATTCAATTTCTATGCTGGAACACGGGTTTCGTAATATCGGTATTGAAATCCTTAGCTACCATGCGGACAGGTGAATTCCAGTGGTGTGTGAGTCTATGAAAAGATATTTCACCTATCAGTACAAAATTGGTTCCAGAAAAAGTATGGAAACAAAAAAGCAAACACGAAATGATTGAAAAATTAAAATTCAAGTGATTTTCCATTTCAAAAATGGGCTGTTTTGTTTATAGCCCTATCGTTTTATTAACCCCATTTTAAAGAGAAATTTTTGTAGAAACAGTTGACATCTGTTTTTAGAAAGAAAAAAAATGAAAATCAGCATATTTTAAAAAAGGAATGCCAACCTCCAACGGCTGCCATGGCATGGCGCACGCACGCTGTTACTTTGATATGGTGATGGGCAATATGAGCATATTTAGTTTACCTCTTTTTAAGTCTTAATAGAGGGTAAATAACTCACGTAGTTTTATTTATACCTTTAAAAAATTCGCCGAATTTATTCGACTAATTACATGTGAACGAAATACTAACGTATCGTTGGGAATTAAAGCATTTTACAATGCTGTGAATGTAATTATCGACATTGTAATGATGCAATTAGGTATTACACTGTTGCATATTTTAACCGAATACCACATTTGCTTTGAATTATAAAAAAGATTTTATGATTGACAGCAAATGTGGGCGATAAATCTTTGGATTATTGTATTTATATTAAATAGCCATAATTACTGTTAAAAAAATACTACAGTTATAATTATTTGAATGGAGGGTGAAAGAATCATCACAATGGCCCACATTTCCCTTACAGCAGAGGTCACCAAACCTTTTGAGAAACGGGCTGGATTGAACTTGATCTGAATAATTTCTATTAAAAAATAGGGAATTTTTGGAGGGCCGGATGAAAATCTTTGGTGGGCTGTAGTTTCGTGACGGCTGCCATACAGCAACGATTTCAAAACTAAATGTTAGACTCTATCTAAAGTAAAGAGGGCACTAAGTAACATAGAGTATGAAACCAACTCATTTACAAAATTACTTCCGGATTCGTAGCGACATAGAATAATTTTGGAATCTTCAAAATAAGTTTATTGAGAAGTAATGAGCTGGCTGAAATTTGTTTGCTTTTTTATTCCGTACTAAGGAATAATGTATGAAAACCTGAAGTAAACTTCGTTGGCTAAATTGAACTCAAATTATTCAAAACAACTTTAAAATCGAAAGAAAACAATTTTAAATTATTTTGCTATGATTGGAGACATAATAATAAATATACTAGCATTTTCACGTGTATTTAATTAGTTTCAATGATGGCTCAAATAACTATTGCTACTGTATGGAAGCAAGTGTTGAAGTAACATTAAAGATTTACAGTCATTTAGGTTTTAGAATATACATATTTCTTACAGGAAGTGGATTGTACGTTATCTGTTTTCTGGTGCAGTATTTTTTACCACACTAAAAAAACACATTTAAATGGATTATAAACTATTATAATTTTTAATAATCAATGTTAAGATATCGAAGGCTTAAAGAGTAATTTTGCTAACTCCACTTTTGGCTGAAAATGACTTAGAAATGCCATCTTGTTGTATCACGCAATGTTCCGTAAAATTTTTATAAGCAAAACTTATTTAAGTGCATAGTAAAAACGTTTTAGGAAAATTTGATAACTCCATTGTCGTTCTAAAACCTACTCAGCTAATTATCCATTCCACCATTTTCTATCGGCATCTGTCATTCATTCGTTGTTTTTCAGCGGTGGTACAAATAAATCGTTTGAAAGTCCCATTTGAAATTTTCCCGATCGGTTTTGAAAATACCAAAATAATCAGTTTTTACCCTCTCCTGCACAATTGACAAAAACGGAGATAGCAAATTTACCCTTTAAGCCATCGATATATTAAGGCACACTTTTTAATGTTTAATTATGCATTTTTGCATTGCCAAAAGAAAATGATGCCAGAATCGCAAAACAAAACAGAATACTTCCATTTTCCACAAGGATTTCTGAAACACTGATTAAATCTCTATGTATGTCATAAAATTTGCTTAACTAGAGTTGAAGTTCATTTGCATGTCAGATTTAATATGTAAATATATATAACTGAAACCTTATCTAAACAACCGAATTAAAAGCAACTACGAGAACAAAGGCCTTTTTGTTTCTTGGAAGCCTTGGTGTATAGATTTATGTTTCAGGTAGGGGTTAATTCTACCCCCTCCGCGGCCTGCAATTAACTTTGTTATCCTGTCCGGGTTTCGGAAATGAACGTGACGATGTTTTTTCGCAAATGTTTTAGTTATACCCGCAACCATCACCGCCTTGGATAACATGTGCTGATAAGGCGGTATAAAATAATAATGTCTTTACTCATTACTAAACGATTTTAAAAGGTTTACCTTGGGTTAATGTAATGTAATGTCAAGGATTTTATATAACATAGTTTCTTTTACAAACTTCCATTCTTCCATACATGAATTTCATGAAACGGTCATATAATTGATAAAATCCAACTTTTTATTTTCTTAAAACGACCCATTTCTTTAAGTATTATAAATAAGACGGTAAGAAAAATAACAATGTATTTTAATTCTACATTCACTTGATGCATTACTAATTTTACGTTTTTTCCCACTTAGTAAAAACCCAGATTAGATTTCACTTCATGAATACACCAAATCAATAACTAATTTTTTCCATATAAAATTAAGATGGTGGAACAGAGAAGAAGATGCATAATGTACCCTGTCTAGCTTAGGTATACATATAAGCTTGTTCTAATGCACGTTTAAACCATAGTTCTGACGAGGGCGTAAGCCGAAATATCTATGAACAAATATTTATATAAAATAATTTGTTATTTTTCTTACCGTATTATAATGGAGTTCTACCAAGGAAATGCCTACTCGATCAATAAATTATAAATAAGGTTATTTCATTGAACATTGCATACATACGGATGTGGTGACAATTTATTTATTTATTTAAGAAAAATCAAATCATGGCATTACAGCTGATGCCAATGCGCTATGTATTTGACAAATATAAATACGTGTATGTATTTATATATATACATACATGTAAATACATAATATTAATCATTAATTAATTAAAAACAAGCTGAAAACATTGTAATCATAAAAACAGAGAGAAAAAAATTTATAAAATCACATTAGAAATTTTCAAAGATGTCAACCGAGTGAGTTCTGACAAAATCAACTTTTATTCATAAAATATAGTATTCGTCTGAACTCACTCACGTCAATATAAAATATGTCGACATCCGAAGCAATGCCGTTTAAAATTGTTAAAGGCTCTTCCCAGAGGCATTCCCATTGGCAGACTGGTTCTACCCCTTGGAAGAACAAACAACTCATGCTCACGATTCCTCAAAAAATTATCAGGAACATTCAATTTAACATTTTCAAGAATGGTGGAATTCTCATTTTGGCCTCTGATACGCCGAAAGAAATATAATGCAAAATACATTTCTCTTCGAGCATTCAAACTATTGAAAGTGAGCATCCCTAAGAGAAAGTCTGTTGGATAAAGCCATGGGTAGTACCCATATGTCCTCAAATAGAGAATTCTCAAAAATTTCATCTGAACCCTCTCCACCATAAGAACACATTTCGCACCCCTCGGTGCCCAAACAATCGATCCACTCTCAAGTCGGCTTCGAACCGAAGAATTCCAAGATCTTTTACTGATGAAATTCGTGAGAGAATTCGACCATTCATTGAATATTGAAAGAATAACACTCGTGAGCTCCTCGTAAACGATAAAAGATTGACAATGACAGTTGTAGGTATCGAAATATAGTTGCAATGAACAAGCAGTGCGTTATGACGATTGCAATATTTTTTTTGATTATTAACACTCTTGCTTAAATACTTTATTTTTGCAACCTGGACTCCAGATGGAGCTAAACTTGAAAGAATCTTTTCTAAAGAAGCTGTTTGTTACTCAGTCGCGCAACCTTTATTATCCGGAGAGGCTTACGATTGAAGGATATGGTAAGGGTAAGACTTAGGTAATCGCTCTCGAGTCCAGTTCACAGACGTGCATTCTTTCGAACACAAATCCAGACATCGATTTCAATATCAATTTGTAAAACTGTCCGAAGCAGTGAGATCCGCAAACTAATTCAACGAGTTTGACACTCAACTACGGACCCGACATTTCAGGATATAGATCAGGCATGAGCAACCTTTCCTAGGCCTGGGGCCAAATTATCATTCTGACTCTGAGTCAAGGGCCGGACAAAATTATTTAACATAATAAAGTAATATGTAATTCAATAAAACACGTTGCTCCTTCTTATATATTTTTTTATTTTTATAATGAACCACATAAAATTTATATTATAAGATCGGTCTTGTACTTGAATAACGAGACTATCAATATTGGCGTTGATATTGCTTAGGGCAGGCATGGGCAACCTTTCCAAGGTCGGGGGCCGGATTGTCATTCCGTCTTCGAGTCAAGGGCCGGACCAAATTACTACACATAAGTTACATATATTTAATTCAATAAAACACGTTGCTACATCTTATATATTTTTGATTTATATAATGAACGACATAATATTAATATTACTGATTACAAAATTTTGTGTGGCTGAGTGTGGAAGTAAGATTGGCCTTGAACTTGAATTACAAGACTCTCCATATGGCGATGATATTGCTTAAGGATAATCGCATAGAATTTTCGAGATTTTCATTTGTTATCCTCGTTCAAATTTTCGATTTAGTGTGTTTCATCCTCGAAAAAAACTGATCGCACGTATATGTGTTGCCGAAAATACAAACGATTTTTCTTGCAAATGCGCGTACCTTTGTATATTTTTCATCCACCAAATATAATTTATAAAAATCCGTCAAAGTAATGTTGTTAAATTGTGGTTTTAGACATAAATCCCCCTAAAGCTCAAAAGTTCCATCTGCAAATTTGCTGGCACATTTTTTACATCTGAATCATATTTTGGAAGTCAGCAAGCCTTGTATCATATTGCTCTATTAGTGCCTTCAGTTCATCTCCATAAGAATTACAGTCGCGCCAAAAGAAATCCGAAACAGCCGTTAAGCCTTCAAATCCCACATTCTTTTCAAAATATGGCTATTAGTTTACTTTACAATTGGAAAGGAAAAAAATGGAAATCAGTAAAGATTTCGAGCAAATTTCGCAAATGAATAGAATTGTGAAGGTGCGCGGATTTATATTGCCATGACTGTATATGTGTTGTTTGTATGAGCTGATAGACTAGGAAAATGGTTTTAAAAAAAAATCCTCACTGGAACTATTAATTTATATTTCAATTATTTTGCCCACATGTATAAGGGCCGGACAAAATAGCTCGGTGGGCCGGATCCGGCCCGCGGGCCGGTAGATGCCCATGTATGGCTTAGGGATAATCGCATAGAAATTTTGAGATTTTCATCTGTTATCCTCGTTTGAATTTTTAATATACTGTTTTTGATCCTCAAAAAAAACTGTTCACCCGTACATGTGCTGCCAGAAAGACAAATGATTTTTCTTGCAAAGGCGCGTAAATTTGTATACTTTTCTTCCCCCAAATATAATTTATAAAATTCCGTCAAAGCAATGTTGTTAAATTGTGATTTTGTGAATCAGGGCCGGACACAATAGCTCGGCAGGCCGGTGGTTGCCCATATATGATATGTGTAGATTAATATTCAATATCATTGGCAATATGATGAAAATATAGTATTATATAATACTTTTTTAGAATTTATAACAAAAGCTATGTGTCTTTCGGTCAAATGTTTATACAGTGCGCAGCTTATTCTATATTCTCAATAAATACGGCATAAATTATTTAATAAAAATCACACCAATCATTTTAAATAATAACGAGCCCATAAATAGTACTTAACCATCGCTTTCATTGGACATAATTTTTGTTAACGAACTGAAACATTGGCATTTCCGTAAACCTTAAAATGGGGTAGTAAAACCGTAAGTACGACGTTAACGTAACCTGAATTACGAATAGAAATACGGCAAATATATTTCAATACTGGTATCCTGGTTGACATATTGAATACTAGAACACTTTTTTCATTTTATGGCTGGCAATACCGAACGGATAAATCAATAAAAGTAATGTGATACTTTATATTATATTAAAACATAATTTTATAAGTATACAAATATGAACTTAAACTTAAAAGACATTAAAAAAGATAGTTTAGATCAGTGATGCAAAAAAACGGCCCGAAATGGATTTTTTTGCGGCCTTAAAATAACAAATAATTAGTCAGCAAATTTTTCATTAAATATGATAAAAAATAGTATTCGATATGTGAACAAAATTATGCAGAACAACGTTAAATTGAGATCGAAATATCATGAAGGCGATCTGCAGAGTTTTTTACAAATATCTCACCGAAGAGCAGTTTCCTACCCTACGTAAAAAGGCTGCGCTTTGAGCAAGTCTTTTTGGAAGCACCTACATTTGCGAGCAAGCATATTCCATATTAAAACTAAATAAGTCTCTACACAGAAACCGCTTGAACAATGATAATCTCAGTGCTGTACTGAGGATAGCAACCACAAACATTGAACCCGACATCAAAATGCTTACTGCCAGTATACAGTGTCAGAAATCTCTCTAAGTTCCATCGTGCATATCTGCATGTAATGTGGAGCGGAGAAGGATCGAAGTTGCTGATAAAATTATGTAATTATTAAATTAAATATACCATTTATATCTGATCTAGTATAATATGTATATCAATACTTTTCTTCACTTTTACCCTTTGCGACCCGCGAAAATTTTTAAATGGATAAATTGGCCCTTCTCTCAAAAAGCTTGTGCACCACTGGTTTAGATGCTGTAATCTGTCAATCTTGATCGCATAAAAATGATAAGAGGTCTTTAATATTTTTATTGTAGTCTATTTTCAAGAGGGGCAAGAAATCGAGAGAGTCGATGGTTTTAGGTACTTGGGAGTACACATCACGGGAGATGGCAACCCGCGTAATGAGCTCGCGATCCGATTAGGGATAGCTGGAGCAACATTTAATTCAATGCGGAAAGTCTGGGACTCACGGCTGTACTCGGTCAGAACCAAGTGCCACTTGTTCAACGCACGCATACTGACTGTGCTGCTTTACGGTTGCGAGTCATGGCACACCACAAAAGCACGGGGTAACCGTATACTGTGCTTCGAAAACAGATGCCTGTGGCGAATACTAGGAGTACGGTGGTTTGACTTTGTCAGGAATACGGAGGTAAGAGAGTGGACAAACCAGCCCCTTATTACGTCTAAAATTAAAAGGCGACGATGGACCTGGCTTGGACATGTGCTGCGAATGCCCCAGCGGGAGCCTGAATCCTGCCTGCCTCTTCTATCAACCTGATGGATCCCGACGCCGCGGAAGGCCTCTGATGACAATCCATAGGATGTACTCAGGGGAGCTAAGGGACGCCGGGATGACCTGGGAAGATGCGAGGAGGTTGGCGGGAGACAGAGAATCTTGGAGGCACCGTGTGGCGGCCATATGCTCCAAATAGGGAGCGGATATGGGAAAAACTAAAACTATTTTGTTCTATTTTCTTTGATTTCTTTGGATATTTGTATGAACAATTGTTTGTTTTACCTTTAAAGTCTTGCTTAACTTTTGTATAAATGACATTGTTTTTGTATTTCTTATCAGTTGATAATGCTCGCGATGAGCGAAGCCTGTCCTGATCTAAATAAATTAAATGTGGAATAATTATGTACTAAAAATGTTGTATTATCATACAATATGACATTACTATATCAAAATCAATATCTACCCTATTGTGTTTACATAAAAAGTTGACGTTTAATAATAACATCAAACTTTTTATTCACAGACTGATGATTTTATGAACTTTTTTTACAAATCAAACCTATTAACATACACATTGAATATTTGTTAACATTGGTTTTCTAACTCTTCCTGCAAATGTGCAATATTGATGATGATAATTTATTCAGTCAATAGAATAACTTTCTATTCAGCAACTTGTATTTTATAAACCAAATATCAAATTAACATTAGTAATCGAGTTAAATGTTTCCAAAAGATTCTTGCAAGGATATGGGTGGTGAGACGGTATGGTTTTGCGAGGAACGTGGAGATTAGAACATGGATACCGCCTGAACAATTTGCGAAATGTTTGATGTCATCTACATCTAATTTATTCTTCAATTGAAGTAAAATTTCAAATAATAATATCACAATTAATTGTAAAATTACTTGTTGGTATACAATGGTAATCTTTTATTCCAAAGATCAAAGATTTTTTTATTTTCGACCGGTTTGCTTTAAGCTTTTCAAGTTTCCGTGAATTTGACAAATATTGCCGTGTCAGAAGCAAAAAATATCACGTAATGGCAAGTAATGAGAGTAGCAAAATGAAACCATGAAGGTTGAATGTGTTTATGTAAATTAGAAGCTTTTGTGTATGGAGCTTTTCATGTAAAACGTTTCAGCAAAGTCAAATTTAATTGGAGTAACGTGGAGCTTTTTTCATTCGACTCTTTATTGCGTATAAACGATAATACGAATAGAAATATGGCTAAAGCTCATAAACACAATAAAACCATTATTTTTGCACTATTTTACACCTCAATAAAAACAAACGTGCACAAATTTATCGTTTGGCGATCTTGCATATAAGATCTTTACATGAATTACCTAATCGAGACTGAGAACTAAATCAATGTTTGTAATTTACATCACAGCGGTAATCGATCGTGTTGCTCATTTGTTATACAAGTATTTTTTGACACTTATTGATTTGACGTTGCCAGCTAAAACATCAAATCCAATTAATACAATAAAATTTATGATAATAATTCATAATTTATGCGATCAAAAATAATATTATATTTGAAAGAACTTTATTTATACATGCAGTAGAACCTCGATTATCCGGATTGGTTGAAATAAACAAAAATATTACAAATTTGCTGATATGCACGTGGCGAATTGCGTCCACTGTTTACGTAGTGATGGAAAGCAGTCTTAATATCAGCTTCCACAAGAAAATAAATTTAAAAGATTGATGCTGCATGGCAGCAGAAAGTTCGAATTCTTTAGATTTGTCAACTTTGAAAAAACCATGGAACAAAATATTGAAAAGACCATTAGTAAGTTACAGTAACGAAGTAAAAAATGATAGTGGATACTTTTCGGAAGCAATGACACAACTTTCAATATGTGCTGAATGCGGCGAAGAAGATATAACCGCGTGGCTAAATTGCGATGCAAACGATCCTGGAATTCAAATTTTGAATGATGACGAAAAAATTAAAGAAATATCAACCTCAGAGGAACAAGATCAAGAAGACGTAGAAGTGATTTATGAGGGAGGAGATATTGGTACTACACATTCTGAAGCTTTTCAGTGTCTAGATGTCGTCATGAAGTGGCTTGAGAGTCAAGAAGAGTGCTATTCAAGACAACTTATGTGTCTTAAAAGAATTCGTGATTTGGCAGCATCGAAAAGAAGGGCTAGCTTTAAGCAGAAATCGATAATAAATAATTTATTAATGAAGACATGTCTTGTCCTGTCAATTATGATTTTTTCGATTATCCGGACAATCTTCATCCCCAATAAGTCCGGATAATCGAGGCTCTACTGTATATGAATTATTGATTGTTCACTAATTATTATTAACGCGACTGTGTTCTTATTTCAATAAACGTACTCATCGCGGTAAAAAAGTAATTTATACATATGGCAATTTAGCGGCTAAGCAATTAACCGTTTTGTAAAAATAATTATTATGACAATACATACATAACTATATTTTTATTATTGGTATTCATCGCCGAAAGGTAAAAATTTACACGACATAACAGTTGCATTCATCAAAAATTGATAACTTTAATATTATAGAAGCAGAAAAAAATCACAGGCTTGTTTACGTAGTATGAACTGAATTTTACATGATACATTTCGGAGAATGTTTATCTTTATCTGTCAAGTAAAAACCTCTGAAGTGTAGAATCCCGAATATTTTTCAACTGACTGTAAGTCTAGATGAAATGAATATTTTCAGCACGTTGCATCTTTCCTGACCTGACTTAAGAGTTGTAAAGATATACTACGCGAATCTATATTCTGTATGAAGTTGCGTTGTCATTTGTATGTAATTTATAAACATACTTACCATGGTCTGAAGATAATTTACCAATATTTTGACATGTAAGGTAAATGTACTAGTAGTTGACCAGTAGTTGACCCTTTGAGAATAAAATGGCCCAAAATAAGAAATGCAGATGCGCGATTGCTATAAATTGTAAAGTTCAGACAAGTTAAGGCATCTGTGGTCATGGAGTGCCAAGTGGCCATTTGAAAACAACACCTAGTGAGGAAATTATATAATTTCAAATTTCTTAAGTGATCAATCTAGAAACGGTGTGTACCTAGTTCCTACACCACCCATTGCTACTCGATTCAACCAAGAATGGTGTGACAGAAAGCCCTGAGGCAGCAATGACAGAAAGTTCACTATAAAGCCCCCTGATTAGACAACTACTGGATTTTTCAATATGTGAGATGGTCAACTACTGAAACAGGAACATGGCCTAAAATAATTTAACACAACTTTTTTTAAACAGGCCCTTTCGTAATTTTTGTTGCATAATATTAATTAAGACATATGATCCAATATGACTATACTTGCTTTGCCATCATTCGGTACAATGCTAATTTCTCTTAAACGGTCAGCTACAGGTACATTTACCTTAATTTTTGTCTGTGGCATGTGAATATGGTCCACATCGTATCAATCCTCTTATCCTATGTCTTTATTCCTGTTAGCATGTGTATTTATCAAATTTTTCAGCGATATTATATTGACAATCGAGACATATTAAATGATTTACCTTTAATAGTTTTTATTGATTTTTATTAATAAATATGAGGGTAAATGGGTGGATAAAGATGTGGATAAATAATTCATTAAAATGGCGATGAACTTCTGTTACAACATAGGTTTATGATTCATGCACAAAAATAAAAGATAGTAGTAACATGATATATTATATTTCGTTAAAAACTCTATTCGCATTTTGATACTTAACATCTAGTTTTTTATTTTAAAGATGACATCATGCTGAAATGGTTTGGACCACTCCGACTAGGGCGATGGCTTCAATTTCTACGGTTGCACCAAGAGGGAGTTTACCAACTTGGTAGGTAGAACGTGCTGGAAAATCTTTTGTGAAAACTGAAATAAAAAATATGTTTATACTAGTATTGCTACCCGGCTTCGCTTAGACCAGTTTGGGGTTATGTTCACCTCGGCGCGTAAATTCACACGGGCCAAGTTGAAACAACTTTTTTCAAAATTCAAAAGTCTAGGTCAATTGAAATGGAATTAAAATGAACATTTCAGACTGGCATTGACATTTCACAGCCCCTTTCATATATTGACAGCCCCATTCTCGCCCATTAAAATGTCCAAATTCAAGGAAAAAATCTAATTTGTTGTCAAAGAAATGTCAAATAATACCTTCACGTAAATAATAAACATTATTATATTAATAAAAGCCGGGAAAAGTTCAGTAGAAGACTAATTTATTACATTTTGACTAAATGTCTTCGCCGATAAAAATTCAAACATATTTTCTTTCATATTCGTTTTTATGGCAACTTAATGACCAACAATGCAAAAGGGAATTACAGACCCACAGACATACGCCGTTTCGGTTTTATATATAAGATACGCACTGTTTCTTGATCTTATCATTGTATTCTTACCAGTCCAAAAATAGTACGATAAGAAAATGCAACTAAACTTTTAAATGTGCCATTTATCGAATATATCTGAAGAAATAGAAAATGTGTTTTCTATGTACTTAATTTTTAAATTAAGATATGACTGATAACAACAACTTATTGTATTAACACTAGTTCTGATTATCAACTCCTTTAATGTGTCAGTGTTAGTAGATATTTTATATAATAATCCCTTCCGAAAAGGGGGTTCAAGTTTAAATATTTAAATTAATTTATCTACCAATAAATATTTTCGACAATATAATAAACCTACGTATAAAGAAATAAATAAATTGTTATTTTACGTGAAGAATAATCATTAATGCAGTCGTTTATGAAGGCCGTGTCCACCCGAAAAATAATTTTAATAAAGCGATATGAATACTGATAATAAATATTGACATTGCAGGTTTAATGATGAAGAATTTAAATACGAAAATGGCGAAGAAATAAATATATTAATTGAATACAATAATCCAATATGTACTTATTTCAGTTACTGCACATAAAATAACGTTTTTTATAAATAATAAAATATTAAGGTTTTGTAACATGTTATTGTTAATATTTGTATTTACTTACATTCTTGATAAACGGCATTAACAGTTGGGAAATCAGCAATGTCATTGAGCATGATAGTAGTCTTTACGACTTTAGAGTAATCAGAATCGGCGGTTGATAAAATGGCACCTAAATTGGCGAGTGCTTTTCTAGCTTCGGGACCTGCCCCTCCATCGACCAGCTTGAGAGTATCCTTATCAATACCCAAGCATCCTGAAACGTACAGCGTACGGTCTGCTAATATTGCCTGGCTGAAATTCAAACGAATAAGGTAAGTAATTGTTAGTCAATCTAAGGGAAATGATTTTCCTGCGTCTTATACAATATACTCCGATGAAATACTGCGATCATATTGTGAAAATCAGCTTTGAAAGGTATGGTATAATAATAAATGTAGCAATCGCCACAATCGCTGATAATTTTATGACTTTCAGCAATTCGTGTAATATTAATTTAATGCATAATTTGTAAAAGGAAATTGTAAATATTATCCCCCATCAATCGATTCTTTTCGATGGCATGGGTGTTTTTGTTGTCAAAAATCCTTTCTCTCCCTTCCGATCCCACTAGTTCTGTCCTAGTCTTCATATCTTTTCAATCCATATTCTCTTCGAAAAGGAGGGGTTGGGCAACTGGTTAAATGCAGTTCTCATAGAAAAAAATATGTTGAGATAAGCTCCGCAAAGAGTCTATATGCTTCACATATGCATACTAATTACAGGTTGTTTCAACAATTTAAATAATGTTTTATTTAATCCATGAATGAATGGATTAAATAGATATCGTTGTAGGTGTAGATTAAAAAGAGCATAATTCGAGGTTTATCCCAACCAGTGACGGCTGGTGACGGGGTGCTGGGGGGGTGCAAAAGGAAGATTCAACTATTTTTCCGTACTACGGAAGAGAAACAGTTGGTATTGCGAACATCTGAATTTAAGTCCATGCTATAGAAGTGTGAATGAATAGGAAAGAACTCTTGCAAAAATGGTTGAATCTTCCATTGCAACCCCCCAACACCCCGTCACCAGCCGTCACTGATCCCAACCCCTCCTCCAGGAACCGATTGAAAAAAGTGTTCTATTAAAATTTGGAAGAAATTTTTTTTACCGCAATTTTACTAAGGCACTTTGGTTTGAGTTCACCCTTGACAATGTTGAATTTTCGACATAAACCGGAAAAATAACATGCTCATCGAAATATAATTTCGTTGTAGTTGCTAAACATTCCGTTTATTAAAAAATAATCTTATACTTGAACCACCTTTTTTAAAAACGAATGATTAGATAAGTTAAACACACGACAATTACTTGTCGGCAGGCGCGTCAATTTACTGTCACTTGTATGATCACATATTATAAAAAATTTAAAATACATACAAGAATCTAATAAGTTTGAATTTAGAACATACTGATAGACTAATTTCAAAGGGCATTGGAGTCCAAAGATCGACCAATATAATATTCCCAGACGTTTAAGCATTTATATTTTTGTATACACGTAGAACACTAGCTTGAATAAACGATCCCCACATTTCATGTCACAAACTATTTCGGATAATAAAACTAATAAAACAAACAAAAGAGTATACCTGTACGGGCCAACTGGTTTGTATGTATTTGTCGAGTTGATAATTCTTCTGACGATAGACATGTTTCGCTGTTTGTAATTTATCTGAAGATAGTCAAAAGTAAAATCTTGTGCTGTTACTTTCTCACTGGAAATATATCAACTGATGACAAGAATGAATCGACTTCGAAAACAGTAATTATCTATTCTTTTACTATCAATATTATCGGGGCGCGAGGTCATGGGTAGTGTTTACACAAATGTTATAATAATTTTAAAAGATAGCATGAATAATTGTTTCAAAAGTTTATTACGTTATCTACAGTTTCAGTTATAGCGATAATAACATATATGTATATATTACATGTTGCTGTTTAAAATTACTTTATCATAATTTAAAACAAAAATGAGCTAGGTATATTGGGCTTTTAAATAAATAAAAGTGAGCGATTGCCTGACACTTTTTCATGATAAAAATATACATTATGGTTATCCATGCAAGATGTATAGGCTCTAGTTAAGAATCGGACACATTGCAAACATTATTTACAACTACGCATGTAAATTATAATTGTATTGAAGATAATTTGGTAACATTTTTACTATCTGGAAATTCATTTTAATTTCAATTGGAAAAGAAATTAATTTTCAATGGGTACAAAAAGCATTTTAAAACGAGATGTTTTAAATTATTTGTATTATACCTGAAAAACGAAAGCTCTTGAATCATTGTTTTTCCTAAATTTTAACGTCGTTTATTTTATTTATTACATTGTGTGTTTGAAAAGAAATTAAACGCTGCTATAATTTATATGTTGTCAGTGTCAACAATAATCATATTTCTAAAATGAATATTATGTGTACTTTTCATAATGGATTTATGAATATCAGGATTAATTTCGCTCATCGCGATCATTTTCAACTGTATCTCTTCATGAAAATATTTAAATGTGCACAAAAATTGTCGCTGTCGTCTGTTAATAAAGTATAGTGCTCTATGGTAAACATTTATGGAATATCTTTTCTCTATGGAAATAAACTTCAAAGTTGTGTCAAAACAGCATTGGACCTTTTAGAGGTTATTTTCTTTTAAATCATATCTTGAAGAAATAAAATGGAAGATAACGACGATAAAGATCAATTCGACTCCTTACTCGGAGGAACTGAAGAACTACCGTACGAAGTCCACGTCTTAAAATTTGCCGCAGCTAGGTGCAAAGAGATCGCTACGATGTCCGAGTGCATTCTGAATCCCTGTTCTTCGAAATTAATATTTCAACGGCTGCCAGTCCACATGCGGCGAAGAATCATGAGCCACAATTCAAAACGATTACCTAGACGTTTGAGAATGGCGCACGACTCTCAACTACAAAAGAGCGGGCTCCCGATGAAGCAGAAAAGACCGTCTCGTAAACACAGGCGACGTCCGGGAAATTTAATGCTAGAATACAATCGGCGACAGCAAAATATCAACTGGCTTGAAACACACATATGGCACGCTAAACGTTTTCATATGACCAAAAAGTGGGGATATAAACTAGCAGAAGCTCCTTGCGATAAAGCTTTCCGCGCTTGCTACAGAGCAGGCTCTAAGCACTGTCTTCTGCAAGATATTTCTTATTACTTGTCTGTACAGGTGTCAGGTACAATCGAAGAACTTAAGGCTGGCTTTGCATTGATTACAAGTCCTAAATGCGGACTTGGTATAGCATCACAAGCTTTTCTATCGTCCAAACGTGAAGGCTTTGCCTATATCTACAATGTAAATAAATATCCTTTTGAATGTGCCGGCGGTGTTTCCTTTCTATGGAAGCCTTCCGAAGCTGCAGATATTCACAAATGCATTTGGCTTTTTATCCATCCATCGTTTTATGATGAGTTAGTTAAAATTCTACAGAAATGTTTTAATTTAAAAGCTAGTAATTCTTTCACTGCAACAAACGATTCAAAAATTTCTAAACGAAGAAAACTTAATAATAATGAAACAGAAACAACGAAAATTTGTAGTGATATTTCTGTAGGAGGTTGTAGAACATACACCAATGAAAATACAATTGTTTTGGTTGAATTAAAAAATACTGTTAACAGATTTAGACTCACCGGTCCTCTTTCACATGCCATTTTAAGTGAGGCGCTTGCACCATTACTTATTGAACATAATGAATTAATTAACTCAAGTGATAACACAAAAAAAAATTGGTTTGAAAGATTTTCACGAGATAGCAAAGCGAGGACAATTCACGATGTGCAATCTAACTTTTGGGAAAAAATTAAGAATGTATCATCTCCTGCAGAGCTTCCATGTCACTTAATAGTTGGATTGAATGTCAAAGATCCTAGAACAAACCTACCGAACAAACGGATGAAATGTATATCTGGAAATGGAAATAATATAAATAAGATTGATTTGGTTTGTATGCCTGATGGATTGAGCTGTAGTTCTCTATGGAATGTTACTATTCGTGATGAAGTTTCAAAGCAAAAACTTTCAACATTAGAAATTAATAAAATGATAGAAAAATCTAATTTAGTCCCTGGTGCTGCAAGCAGACTATTTTCAAGTATATCAGGTGTTCCTGTAATCTTAATACAAAGGCCTGGAAGTCAAAATTCACATTATAAAAGAATAGGTAAGATATTTTAATCTATTGTCTCTTTATCATCAGGTTCATCTCAGCTCCTCGATTTTTGACAGTTTTATGTTATGAATGCCACTAAATACAAAATAATATGTCACATTATGTGTCAAAGAGTCATCAAGAATATTAATAGGAGTAGTGGATATTGACACTTTGTTTATGGGGCCTTAAATTACAACACGGAATAAATTACTTTTTTAAACTAAACAAATAAATCAGAAAGCCAAAGCATCACCTTTAAAGATAATCCAAAGACAATTTGTATCTGTATAAAAAATAAGTACCATTGATTACTGGTGAAACCTGTTTTTTGGCTCTACGAAAAAGTACAGAAAAATGCGTTGGTTTTCTCTGTCTCTAAATGGCCAATATATAAATTGCACATTACTGCTAGGTATAAAAAATAATATTTAAATTAATAAAGCAAGGTGTTATAAAAATACTTTAAAAATGGTGTATCACATCAAGAAATTACGGATTTTTGTAATCATTCATCGATTCTAAGGATGTTTTAAAAATAATGTAATAGACCTTCACCATACTTTCTTCGTTTCTAACACCATTCTTGATTTGAACAATACATTTTTCAAACGTTATGTTATATTGAATAAAGTCTTGTTTTTTTTATTTTAAGGATACAATAGCGGCTGGGATATAATACTACCGCATGGATATAGTATGCCTTTTTGGCTGTCTTTCGTACTGAGGGGTGCCCGAACCGGAGGCCTACGGGAAACCAAGAAATTAGCATTTGAAAACGGTCAATGCATCTCACTGCCTGACACTGCAGCCTCTCAGGAAGAAAGTAAAGATCTATCAAAAACGTTAAGCGAAAAATATTTCCGGCTACCTCCAAATAAAAGAGTCAACTTTGCGAAATTTTCAATCAATAGTCCATTTATGTGCAGGTGGAATGAATTGATCAACGATTGGAAGCAAAGTGAAATGAAAGATTTCTTCGTATTAAGAGACAAAACACAGCTTCTAAATTTACAGGTATATAATAATTATTATTGGATTTTGGTAAAAGCGCATACTGGCAGTCAATACTATTTTGACATAAAATCCAACATGGCCGCTGAGCCAGTACTATTTACCGTTTTAACCCAATAAATAGAATCGCACATATGTGTGATTCTATTTATTGGGTTTTCTACGTTTATTAATTTTGGACGATCTGTGTGGACTTTGAACACACTCATACATATAACCTTATGGTTAAGTAAATTTTAAAAATAATTCAGGTATGAAGTGGTTTCAATGTATATTTCGATGTTTGGAACTAGTATGAGTCGTTTACTTACCTAAATATTGTAATTGTTTATCAAAACTAACCTAACCTATTTACTTATATTTATTATTATCAATAATAGTTTAGTTATCAAAAAAGAAAAGTTATCAAAAAAGAGTTACTTTCCATGTATTAATAGGGAGCACTGGTTCGGCGGCCATGTTGGATTTTATGTCAAAATAGTATTGACTGCCAGTATGTGCTTTTACCTGAATTTTGTCATTACATAGTAGGAAAAATTGATGTAGAATATTAAATCCATTACTGATAGCACAGATTCGTGTGGAATTGAACAATGCATATTTCCAAATGGCTATTTCTAATAATTATTAACTTCTTTTACAGAATATGGTAAAACTAAAATCAATTCCTCCAAACTTTGATTGGAATCAGAACTGTTTAATACCTGTAAGATTGTCTACTCAAGGAAGAGGCAAATTGTCAGATTTTAGTCTCATATGTCTCCCTAATGCAGATGACCACTTTACGAAAAAAGTAAAGACTTGGTAGAGCCGTTGAAAAAAGATGTGAATCAAAAGAAAAGAAACACTCTTCGCAGAGACCATCAAGCACTTCTTAAAAGGCTACGGCGCAGAAGCGTTAGGGCCAGGAAAAAGATTACGGTAAGAATAAAACCGACATCTTATTGTTTTTGTAATATAGCAACAACCAACACAACAACACAAGAATTAATTATTTATGTAATCACTCGTACACTATTTCTTTTTTATCCTAGTTAACCGCCTTATGCCGGGCGCCGCACCCGTAAGGCATTTTCGCAAGTCGCGTTAAACTGGGGCCCGCACATTTGCACGATGTGTTACATCTTACACCGGGTGATGGCACATATATGTGATTCTATTTATTGGGTTTTCTATGTCGTTTATGAATGTCGGACGATCTGTGTTAACTTTTACCACACTCATACATATAACCTTATGATTAAGTAAATTTTGAAAAATAATTCTGGTATGAAGTGGTTAATCCAAAAATAGCAGTTGTCAATTGGTTTGTAACAATTCAGACTGTTCCTAAAACATCACAGCATGAATATGAATACAATTTTTTTCTGTGAGTGAGATTATTCATTAATTAAGGATTTCAACTAAGAGTGCTTGATGGAATTTCAATACCAAATCCATACAATTCAAATTTGAGATTATTCATTTTTGGCTTTCTTTATTCCAGGAAAAATCAACAAAATATGTGCCAACACCCAAACAGAATAACACTATCATGATTGAAGAATACCTATCGAAAATGCGGGAACTATGGCTGCCTTCAAATGTCAGTTCTGTCAGATATCAATGCAGCAAACAAGTCATGGGCTATTGTACCAACGGAGATTTCTCGTTTACGGAAGCCCAGAGTGTGGGAGTCGGTTATGTGGCTTTATCCAGTCTTC
Organism: Himalopsyche kuldschensis; assembly: GCA_028554975.1. Classification (NCBI taxonomy): domain Eukaryota; kingdom Metazoa; phylum Arthropoda; class Insecta; order Trichoptera; family Rhyacophilidae; genus Himalopsyche; species Himalopsyche kuldschensis. The sequence goes on from JAHFWI010000049.1 coordinate 3,045,017, forward strand.
AAAGTTTATTAAAAATGAATTTATCTCACAAAAAATGTTTAGTTTTAACGCGTAGCACACGATCCAGACAATATAGATTCGCCTTATTAGAAGTCATATGCAACTGAAGTTAAGAAGATTGGTTTCTAATAATGAAAATTGTCTTATCGTCTCTGCTGCTCTTTTGGAGTATATGGCTACCACTCAGTACCTCTAAGATTCTCTGTCTGACGCCATCTTTGCTTTCTCACAATGGATTCCAGCCTTTTGTACTTACAGTGTGTTCATCCTATAGGTAAATTACCATTGTGGTGATGGAACCCAAATGGTTGGATGTAAATAAACAGGCAGTATTCAGACTCCCTGGGACATCCACATTGCATTTTTGTGAATCTAATGGTTGGTTGATAATTCCACTTTTTTACCTCAGTGTTCTTTAGAAAGTTAATCTACCGTACTCCCAGTGTTTGCAGCAAGCTTCTGTTTTCTAAGTACAGTACATGATCATTCTGTGTTTTTGTTACGTGCAATGACTTGTAAATGTATAGAAGTGTTGTCTTAATATCTGCATTTAATAGTTAGCACTTGGTTCTGACCGAATACAATTGGAGACCCAAACTATCAGGATTGAATTGAAGATTACTCCAGCTAACTCCTTTACGCAGACTGCCATTTCCTGAATTACCTTATTATCACATACCTGAAGCTGTTGTCTCCGCCTGCACCGTTTGATGAACTGACAATTTTAGATTAGTAGTCATAAACAAGGCCGGTAGAGAAAGAGCGTAAAGATTGCTAATTTTGGAGGTGTTTCAAGGTATAAGACAGTGGTTTTGAGTTAAATCGACTAGCCCAACTGAATTTCTGAATAAAATATCATCACACTGTTTAATTGTAAGAATTGGGCTGATTATTTATGAGATCATGTTTTTTTAATCCCATCTAGTATTCCCAGGTAATGATTTTGTCAGATGTAAACATGTGCATCCTCTTTGGACCAAATCTTATAAAGCCATCTATTATATTAAAATTATGACATGAATATCTTTGAAAAATTATAATTATGAATTTATGCAATGTTATAAAAAAACAAAATAAACAAAAATTTTGAGACTTAAATTGTTTTATCATTTTTATTTCAATATATTGATTTTTTCACATGGATATTTACAAGACAGACATTATATTTTTTTAGACAAATGGAAATGTTAACATTACATACTGCCAAAGATAAATGATATATGAAATATCAGCAGTTAAAAATACAAGGGATATTGTGAGAAATAAAAATTTAAGCAGGGAGATAGTGTCACTTTCAAATTCAAGATTTGTCATTTCACCTACATAAGTACATGATAATATCAATTTTAAAGATGTTACAAATATTATTATAGAAATAAAATGACTAATATTTTTCTATCAATTGATCTAGTTAGTAGCTTGCGCTCATTTCAAACTATTATGAGTACAAAAATAAAATAGGTACATATTTAGTTTTTCCCAACGGCAAAAATATACATTTTTATTACACCATCCTCACTAAGCTATTCAAATATCGTTTTAAGAGACATATTACCAGTGCTTTTTAAATACAATGTAAAGTAAATTTTTAAAATATAATCGTCAATTGAAAATAGTAAAATACCAGGAGGGCCGTAACGAGTTCTCCTCTGGCAACATTTTGGCTCAAAATATGCTTTGCAGGGGTCTCGGCGCCAAGGGCAATCGCCCTTTTTGCCATCCTCTAGCTACAGCCCTGAATACCAGCTCCCATCGACTGTTGTGTGAATAATAAATAAAGTAAGTGAAACACTTATGAAGTTCAATTTGAACTACCGGATAATTATGTTCTGCCATTAATCAACTAAGAAAAAGCATACTATTAAAAGGTTGAATTTTCAAATAACTGCTTTTCTATTGAAAACCATTTTTTTTTATTATTACATTCCAGTCCCAATGTAGAGCTTATGGACTCATTAAAACACAGGTCTAGCATTGAATGTGTTAATGGAGTTTATCTCAACAGAAGTTTTCTACAATAAATGCTTGTAGCTCAAGTTGCTTAGCTTCTTTTTTAAAAAGAGTAAGGATTTAAAGGGCAGGACTAGTTAATCGTCCTTGCAACGTACCTTTCCAATGATTGGATGGACGTAGGAAGGAATTTTGGATAACACAGACAGAAATTAGTAATTCGTTGAAAAATTAAACTGCCCAGACTGGAATTGATGCCAACAACGTTTGACACTTGAACACGGGTCCGACAAACGATACTAAATATAAACACCTCCCAAATTTTTACACCCCCCACAAGAAACACTGCTTTATAAGGTCAACTGACAAGATTATCATTAAATGAAATGAGTTCTTCCTTGAGGCTTGCCTCATCAGCATTAAATAGGTATATTATAATATGATTTTAAAAGGAACTTAACTTAATTATTCTCATTGTATTCTACAAGTTCTTCAACACAATCAGGTTATTAATGATGAATTATAATGCTATGAATAGATTATCCTAAGTGACCTTATTTTTTTGCTATAGTGCTTTCTTAGAAACTGAAGGTTTATTAAAATTGGGTTTGAATTAGAAACAATAATGAAATTATAATACAAGTGTTCTACAATTTTAATCAATTATGAATCAGTATTATCAAGTGTGCATTAAATGTTAATCGCAAACGCACAGCCGGTTAACTGGCAATTCTTGAAAACCTATTATATTGATTAAAACTTTTTAAACAATTATTATTTTCAATGAATCGAAACAGGTCTTGAGCATGTTTAAAATTGTGGAATAACTACTAAATATTTTGTTACATTTGAATGAGCTCTATCTTCCAATTCTTTTGATACTTGAATAGACAGATCAATATACAGTTATCTCTGTACTTACACAATCTTTTTGGTCATACACAACATGGAGATCATTGGCGAATAGCTTTTTCTCATTAAAAGTTTAAATAAGGATGACATTTTAACTACTGTGAAATTTAATAAGATTCAAAATATTGGTCTTTTTGGGAAGCATCTTCACAAATTTATGAAAGTATAACAAACGACAATGAAACCCGTCTATTTTTGTATTTACGAAATGTCACCTAGGCGGTTTATTTTATAGGGAAGCAATAAGTTGCTACAGATATGAAATTTTCATCAATGTTAAAAAGAATATAAGAAAAAAACTTGCTATGTGATCACTTTTAAGGTGTTCACTGTCAATGCTGGGTGGAATGGCATTATAATAAAAATAATAAAACATTTTTAGTATTTATTCCACATAAAATTTATTGGATCAGGACCAGTTTGAATTGATCATAGATCACCGAACGATTGTTGGACTGGAGTATTCTTCCCAGGCTTTGCCGACTCATCACAGATTAGACATTAAGATTTATAACCTATTTATTAAATACACTTACTTGTGGTTTGTACATTTTTATTGATCATTCATACTTAATTGATTTTTGATGTACTATCTTGTTTTGCTAAGAGGTCTTCAGCATTTTAATTGTTTGTCATACCTTTTAATTCTTGCTTAACTTTTGTATAAATATCGCTGTATGTATTATATTTCTTATCAGTTGATAAAGCTCGCCATGAGCGAAACCGGTCCTCATCCAATAAATTTAATGTGGAATAAATACTAAAAATGTGTCATTATTTAAGATTCTTTTATTTAACTGGTTTAGCTTTATAATACCAGTGTATTGGTACACTGTGACTGTGTTAAAAAGCTTTACAGAACCAATCTTATCAATTAAATATCATAGATTTCAATTATTTATTTAATAGTTTAATACTCTGAAGCGATACGGACAAACAAACCAAATTAAATAAATGAATCAACTTCATTGTACAATGTTACCATAATAATCGTTTTATTTGATAATGAATTGAATATCTCTGACAGTTGTAGTGCAGGCTATCACTGAGGGGAAAAGGTTTACTATTGTTTAAATTCAGTTCATATAGGCCGATAAAAATTTTGATATTACAAGTGAGAAAGAAATGAACTCACAATTTTCATTCTATATTATTTAACCTTTTAAAGCCCTACGGTCCAGTGATTATGGTGCACTTTGCTATCGGATTACGCTGGTTTATGATAATAGTTTTCAACATATGAATATTAGCTTTCATAAATAATGTCTTTGAGATACCGATACATATTTTTTTTCGGTTTCGTTAAATACTTTTGTCATAATGAGGAATCTAAACATCTGCGTTGTGTTATATCCGGCGGACCGTAATAAATCAGCTTATTCACACCATACAATATATTTCAATGGGGATATATATTTTTTTTTTCCATACCTAGAAATTTTTCCTTTGGTGTGACGGATTCTTTCTTCAAGATAGCTGTAGCTAAAATGGATTCGTTTATTTTTTTACCTAGAGTATTAGAAATCGTACAAGTTGTGGTGCTGGTTATTTTTCGTAAATTATAAGCAATCTTTTATTTTGCTAATGTTTTTTATTTTACCCATATAGGCTGACTTGTTTTAGAGATTTAATTATTTATATAAGGGCTACGGGTCGCGCGGATATTTCGCTAAAAAGTGCTTGGGCGTTTAAAGGTTACCATAATGAGATGTAGATAGACATAATTATGCATGCTGATTCTAGAATTTCATATCAGCACACTCAATTTAACTTACGTATGATGGTGTTTGTGAGCCCTGTGCTTTTGAATGCGATAGTTAAAACTGTTGGTTATAGTGCAGTTGTGATGAAGCCAGGAGCGGTTCCCTACTCTGTAAACCAGCAGTGGTATAGGGAGAATTATTTATTACTGATAACATAGCCAATATCAGATAATTAAGTTTAAAAGACAAGCTATGAAAATACTTCATTGCCAGTATATTAACCAGGGCTGTGGAGTCAGGGTTTTTTAGCTGGAGTCAGAGTCGTCGCGGCATTTTGGCTGGAGTCGTACTCGGAAAGTTTGAACTTTTTATTCTTGCATATATGTAAAATTTGGCTATTGGCCGATTTGGTTGGTTGAGTATATCTGGAGGCAGTTTTCAAAAGTGGTCAAATCCATTTGTTGAAATCTGAGAATGTGAGATATTTTCATTACTTTTTCCTCATAAATGTGTGTTTACTATCAATATTTAAAAAAATGTCTTTAAATACCTTTCCATGTGAATGAAAAAGGTCTCAAAAGCTTAATCTAAAACTGGCAGTTGAAAAAAAATATTTTGGATTTGACCACTTTTGAAAATTACCTCCTGATATAATTGAATACACATAAATAGGAAAGGTAGGAATAAAACATGACAAAATATAACTTTTTTTAGTCTGATTCAGAGTCGTGTTTTTGGTCAATGTTGGAGTCGGAGTCGTGATTTTGGTAAATGCTGGAGTCGGAGTCGTAATTTTTTATAACGATTCCACAGCCCTGATATTAACATATCCGGAATGTGAAAATAGATATTTCAATTAATTTCCTCTAAGATGAGTTGCGTGTCCTTTGTTGTCCAAGTGATTCTGATAATGAATTACTCGAATAGAAATTTAATATTATAAGAATAGTAGATACCTCATCTAAAATTGTACTAAAAAAATAAAATACGATGGTTATCAATGTAATAAGTGATTCAAAAAAACCAATTAAAAGTAATGCTAATAATTGATAATAATTGCATGCGAGTTTATTATTAAATTTTAACATTAATGAGAAGATCCGATCAGTTTGTGGATGAAGTTTTTCATATCTTTAAGCTCCTCATCGCAAGACGTGTGCATCATCCCTCGGTAAGATTTGAATTCGGTATTACTCAGAATGGACTTAAGGAACGTTGCTGTCATCTGTCCCCACTTGTAAGGAACGACGGGATCACAGTCGCCATGGAACTGGAGGATCTGGAAACAAAATAAAACATGTAACGAAATAGGTTTTTCCCACCATCAACCGTTGTGTATATGTTACAGTGAAACTGTATTCTCAGTGAAAATGTATCAAGTAATAGATTTGTATGACAACATGATTTCACTGATCACGATCATTGAAATTATTGGCCCGAGTCAATGATCGTTGCACAACTGATACATTATTTATCATTGAGTTAATCTCTTATGACTTTCACAATTAAGAATATTTGGCGCATTGGCGTAAGCTGTAATGCCAATTTTTTTTTTTTTATTTAAATTAAAAAAAATTTTTAAAGTATACATTGATTGAGTTGGCATTTACTTGATAGAACTCCATTATAATACGGTGAGAAAAATAACAATGAATTTTAATTCTACAGAAATTATTTTATATATTTGTTGATAGCTATTTCGGCTGTAAACTGCACTTACACTTAAACATATTGGTCTTAATTTTATAAATAAGACACAGTACTTATGACTATCCAGAGATGTCGTTCGATTACTAACCGGTAACTCTTTGGGGCACTTCAACTCGGCTGGGAATTTTTTATGGAGAGGCATCCAGCACGACAGGGCCACAACGCCGGCCAACGGTTGCGGGAAGGTGAGAGCTGAATGAAGAGCTAGAGCACCGCCTTGAGAGAAGCCGGCCAATATTATACGGTTTGATGGAATACCAATCTGAAATAAACATGCGTCACAAAGTATGTAATAAGCTGGATAACAAAGAAGAACATCAAATATTTACATATTGATTAAAATATTCTTTACAATACAGTGAAACACAATAATAATAATAGCCAGGGCTGTGGAGTTGGAGTCGAAGAGATTTTTTTATTTATGCAAATAATATGTAAAATTTGGTTATTGTACAATACACAATTCCAGTCATAGTCCAAGCAAGGGCTGGACACAGACTAACAGATAAAAAATTTGTGTGTATTTTGCATTTTCAAATGTGTGCATATGTGCATATGTTAAATCAATTGCACCGGCAAGTGGTTAAGGAAATAAAAATCATAAATTTTATTTCTGTGACATTTTTGGATTTTTTTTTTCAATAATATGATGGGTCAAAAATGATTTTCCAGGCAGTTGACATGGAGTTTTATCTGTGGTTGAGAACGGTGGCACTTGAAAGGTTAAATTTCTGTACTCATTTCGTACAGTTGCAATCTTACAAACCTACAATCCCTTATCAAACAATCAAACAACTGTTCAAACCCTTCATTACGATGGATTATTTGGACATGATCCGATTTATGTTCACTAACCTTAACTTCAGCCTTGACCATATCGTGTATCAATTCGGTCGCCTTCAAGATGCCCTCGTCGTCCTCCGGCCCGGTGGCTTCCAGGGTTCGCAGATCGAACCACGATTCCATGAGGTGGCCGCCGTTCAATGTCACGGCCATCTTTGCGGCCGTCGGGCATATCACTTTAACGTGTGCCGCTCTTATGCCAGCAATGGCGCTCGCCCAACCGTGGCTGCAACATGATGAGTAAATAAATAAAATATTTAATGGTATAAATAATGACCACACATCATCATCCAAACGTCATCCAAAACTATTAAGCCATTCGAATGCTGTAAAGCCTAAGTTGACATTTTTTTTCAACCATGTCCGCTCCTAACTTGGAGCATATGGACTACTCACGGAGTTTATCTCAACATATATTTTTCTACGAGAACTGCTTGTTACTCAGTCGCTTAACCTCTCTTTTTCGAAGAGAGTAGGGGATGGAAAGGATACGAGGACTCGGACAGAACTAGTGGTTAGCTAATTGCTCTCGCTATGCGTCTCTTTTTGGGATCGGAAAGTGGGAAGGGTATATGATCAACACAAAAACCCATTGCCTTTGAACAGAATCGATTTATCTAACCCGAGCGGTCCGGCACACAAGCTAACAACGTAGACAACTGTGCCACGGACCGGACATAAAACCGAAGTTAGCTTTACCGTAAATATATTTTACTATAATATCAGCTACTAATGGGGAGCATATAGACTCTTGATACAGTTTATTGAAACTGAAGATGTTCTACGTGACCTGCTTGTCAACATCTCTTTTTTTCGGGCATAAAAAAAATACAAGGAGGCTAGGATCAGTAGGTCATTTGAAACACCAGTCATAGGGGGTGTTCAGCTGATCAATGCACTGCCTATTGAGAAGGACATTTTCAGCAGTGAACTTGGTGTTTTATTTTAAAATTTCTTTTTATGATATTATTTTTTATACTAGTCCTGTCCTAGTCCTCGTGTCCTTTCCAGCCCCACTCTCTTCGAAAAAGAGGGGTTGAGCATCTAAGTACCAAGCTGTTCTCGTAGAAAAAACATATGTTGAGATAAACTCCGTAAGGAGTCCATATGCTTCAAGTTGGGAGCGGACATAATAATATGTTGTGTTTTTTAAGCTTGTCTCTCTATAATACGGTAAGAAAAATAACAATGTATTTTGATTCTACATAAATTATTTTATATATTTGTTGATAGCTATTTCGGCTTACGCCTTCGTCAGAACTATCTCTCTCTATAATATATTTTTGCTATGTACGATACTTTATTATATATGTCAAATGCATGACACATCGGTGTCAGCTGTAATGCCATGTATTATATTTATTTTCAATCAGCAATAAACACTAATAGTTATTTAAAATGGGATATTTTTTAAGTAAAATAACATCTTTCTATTTGAGGGGTGGGTGTAAAAGCATCTCTATCCATATATTTTTTGAGATAATGATTGATTAATGATCCGGTTCTTACGTTCTATGCCCTGCAATCAACCAACGAAAAATTACCTCTAAGCCATTTAAAATCGTTATCGAAAATGACGATCAAATGCATAACCGCTAAGGTTACAGGTTATGATGATTACAATATGTATTTTATTTGTAAGTCAATGGCATCAAGACATTTACATAAAATGCAAGCCAGAAATACGGAAATAATTACAAACCAAAGAATAACATAAATTATTCATAAGCGATAAGTTTTTACACGAAACCGCCTATGTTGAACAATGGAGGAAATGAAATTTAACCTACCATCAGAAATGGCGGATTTATGTTAAACATTCTAAATGTATTCAGCAAATATTTGCATAAAAATGTATTAAGCCGAGGTTTCTTATGATAATTCATGATGACGATAGATTTACATCTATTGTGATGGAGTTATTGTGAAATTATGACAATTATATTGGTAAGTAATGCCTAATTGCTCAACTCGACGACAGCTGTTGTTGATGTTTCAAATATGATGTCTAAGCCAGCGGTGGTGAGCCTATTGCACACACTTTGACAGATTTAAAAAAAAATACATAATTCATGTCAAATGTTATTTTAGATGAAAAAAAATTCAGAAACTTCAAGCACGGTTTATCTTATCCGAAAATGCTGTTTAATGATTATAATCCAGAGCTGTTGAGTTGGAGATTTTTGGGCGGAGTCGGAGTCGTCGCGGGGTTTTGGCCGGAGTCTTTTAATTTATGCATAATATATGTCAAATTTGACTATTGGCCGGATTGGTTGGTTGATATATAATTGTATACACATAAATAGGAAAGGTAGGGGAAAAAAAAAAGTGTCGGAGTCGTGTTTTTGGGAAATGCTGGAGTCAGTCGTATTTAACGACTCCATAGCCCTGATATAATCATTATACAGCATTTTCTGATACAAATTAAAAACGTTAACTATAACATAATTGCTTATTGAGGGTAAATATTATTTGGGAATTATTTGCGCTTGGGAAAAGGTTCGCCACCACTGGTCTAAACCAACCACCTCTCATTTTTTCCCGTAATATTCCAGTATTATTATAGATTCTACGTTTTCAATTAAATCTGCTCCGTGGTCGATTGTCGACGTCGTTGGTTTCGGTAACAGAGCTCACGGGTTTGAATCCCAGACAGTTTCATTTTCAGTTGAATTTTACGATTTTTCATCGAAGACGTGAATGTCTCCCACATTCATCCGACCCAAAAAAACGGGACACAGGTAGGGATAGAAATAATAGTAACTGAAGATACTGAGTAACAATGAGTTCTTGTAGCAATACTTCTGTTGAGATAAGCTCTAGTCCAGTTATCGCCAAACGGTCGCTCGCGAACTACCGGTAGCTCACGGTGGCATTTTCAGTAGCTCGCGTGGGATATTATACCATATTTATAAATTTGCTAGGAACAAATTTTATCAATCGTTTGGGTGCAAAAACAGCAATCTTGAAAATTTTTAAGCAAATGCAGCATTATCAACATTTATAATTTGAATATCTAAAAAACTGTGGCAAAATGACTGGATACATATTGTGTTTTTTACACTATATGTATATAGAGGAAAAACGAATTCTACATTGAATTTAACGGCATTTAAACAGGTTTCGAGTTTTTTTTTCTCCAAAATGCCTCTTAGGTAGAAAGCTTACTTTGCTTCCAAAGCCTTCATGTACATTAATTGTATAATTAGCTCATTAGACAATTTCGGAAAGTAGCTCACATCCTTATTGACTTTGGAGACCACTGCTCTAGTCAAATAGTAAATGAATTTCATTAAAATAATAAAAACATGTATAATACATACTTATACAACTGAGTTATACATTGGGAACAGATATGGTTACTTGCTTAGCCATACAATAACAATTTAATTGAATCATTTAAATTAATAAAATAAAGATGAAAATCATTTTAAATGAATGATTATGTTTCTAAGCAAAGCAACATTGTTTATTATAATTATCGACATTTAAAAATAGTTGCCATGGCAATTAAAAGCTGTTGATTACTAATGTAATGTTGACATTGAAGATTTTTTAGGATAGCTTTGTACGGGTTAAAAAATATTGAAACACATGAGTAGTAGTGAGTTATATTATAAGCTTTTAAATTTCAGATAATGAGATTATATTGTTGCTTACATTAAAACTAAATAATGAAAACCTACAAATAGTAGAGCAATCGCATCATAAAGTAGTGCAAGCCTTATAATCTGAAAACCTTGGACTGTTTTAACCCTGATATCTAGGCTGACCTTAATACATTAAGGGTATCCTATATATAATAAATACAAACATAAAACAGTAAAATGGACTGTTCCGGATATATATATTACAAGAAAAATTAGGGTTCAAACATATCTATTCAGTTCTACTCAAAAAAAACCTTTTGAGGACTACTAACAATACACTTGATCTATGAACTATGCCCTTCTTAAAAAAGCTAGGCTAAGTGTGGATATATAACCAAGGTCACACAATAAAAATATTTTCTAGAATTAATTATGAAAAACATCGGTGTAGAAGAAGGTATATTATATTGATATTGCTTCAAGAGGTGGTACCTAATATTTGGTCGAAAAATTCAAATTTGGAATTAGTATTTTATAAATGTCAGAACGAAAAAATAATATTTCAAATGATAAACAAACGACACGTATTTCAATTAAGACTATATGCGTGCAAACACATCGAAACATTAATAGAACACGATAGACTATTAATTAAACCAATTAAAGATTATCTAACTGTTGGATGAAAGGCAAGTTTGTACACGGTGAAAACCAATCGGAACAAAATAAAATAAATGCAGGTAGTGCAAAACAATTGCTCACCCAGTATCTCCAAGTCCGTGGAGAAATATTAGCTGAAACCGACAAAACAATATTTTAAAACAGATTTATAATAAACATGTAAACTTTTTTTATTGCACAAATTTGCTGTAGACGTACCGTGGCCGTGTGTTTGGCAGAGGCGGCAATGATAACAGGGCTAGCCATTTTTTAATTTATTTAGTGATCGGACAAATAAAATGATTAATAAATACTGTAATTTCACTTTTTATAAATCCACAAAATCGATAGCAAAGACCGGACACTGACAAACGCCAACTACTCTCTTGCCATAAGCTAATAAACATGCGAATAGTTTTGTTGCCATCGGTGATAATGAATTACATTTTATCAATAAAGTGGCAATGAGTGCAACCTATCTCATAGTCGATGAATTTGAAATAAAATAATATTTTTTATAAGTAATCATTACCAATGTGCATAATGATATAATTGCAATCAGATGAATTTTATAAATAATCCACAAGTTGTTTGTAGGTACTACCTCTAAATAATTTGATATACAAATTAACAATGATTGACTGATTAACAATTTATGATTTCAAAAAAACTAAATTTTCATTTTAATAGTACTTTGCCAGTGAAACTGGCAAATGAAATATAAATTTAATTAATAATTTTCCAAAATTCATAAAACACAAAATTCATAAACATGTTTTCAAATGCTATTTTGTTCTAAAATGCATGCAAATGTTTTTTTTTTAAAACACGTAGGAATAAACTTTTTGATAAATTAGCTTTATAATATTTTTCTTTTTAAGTATGTAATATTTTTCGCATTTTTAAAAACACGTTAGTTGCGTGATTGGAATGCTAATCAAATATAATTTTCTCAAAATTCACACTCAAACTTATCATTCCATTTTTAAGACCTGACAACAATTTCAAACTTCAACTTATTTTGAGGTTATCCTCATAGTTTTCATGAGTATAATAATTGAATAGTAACAATTGCAGTTTTATTATTATCTTAAACGTTCTATAGTTTATGAAAGGTAAGATATTTTCAAGCATCAAATTTATAAGTATCGGTCGTGTTCGTCGATGTCTGAAATTCTGAAAAATAAATAAATATAATATCAATGCATGTTTTCTGCCAGTCCTCACAATATAATTGATAAACATAGTCAAAATTTTATTTAACACTCCTTTAACATTAAAATAATGTAAGTGCCTTTTATGGAATGTGATGTCACGGGATTATGACAATTTAAAATTATATTCTTCAATAAAATGTGACATATTTGAGCTGACAGCACACTGTTACTTATTTTATTTATATCTTGTATATTCTATGCTCGAGTATACAATTTTAATCAGCGGCTTTAAATGCATGTGAATCTGGAAGGATATTTAAAAATACAATTAGATTTTTTTTATTTCTAGTGACCAGTTAAAATACCTGAAAACAAACAAAACATATTTATTTATGTAATTGCTTAGTAAAAAAGGACCGCAAAATTAATATAGATAAAACACAGAAATAATATAGAAATGTGAAAATATATTGTTATAATGAAAAATAAAAGGTAATGTCCTAGACCGACTGTCGTAACTCGGACGCATGAACATGAATTTTCAATATTTGATTGTTTCAGTTGAAGGCTTTTCAAAATATATCAGTTATACATATTGTTTAGGTTGGGTTAGGTTAGGTTAAGTTTAATAGGCATTAATAGGCGGGTTTTAATAGGTCCGTATGTTCATGCGTCCGAGTTACTACAGTCGGTCTAGGACATTACCAAATAAAATATGATTGAATAAAAAAAATATCCAAAATGAATTATTTATTGAGGTTTACTCAACATTCTATTCTTATTTTCAGCATACTCACTGCACATGAAAAAAAAATCTGCGCGATGAGTCAAAACGAGAAAGGTCTCTCATCCAAACAACTTTTACGCTTCGAAAATAAGAAAAAGAAAATGGCCGCCCTGGTAAAGATCGCCAAGTTGAATGACGCTGATGCGCATGCCAAAAAAAATGATAATCATAGTTCAGACTCGAATGGTCAAACAATAAAAAAACAAAAGAAAACTCATTCACCCATTGATGATGATTTAATAGGTATGTTGCAAAAGCCTTTCTTTAATAAATTTATTAGGTCTGCTATATGTTCTGCAGATATTGTTTTACAATGCAGTCTACCTGATCCTCTTTTTGCAAAGACTCATGCAAACATGGTGGTTTCATTGCTTCAAATTTAAAATCAACTCAAAATACGAAATTCTTGTCCTCAAAAATGAACCGAATTTATTTTTTATTTATAAATAAAAATACTTTTAAAAAGTATACAAAAATTAATTTACATAGTATTCGATAATAATATTTGGCATTAAGAAAAATATTTATTCAGTGTTGCTGCTTGATAATAAACATCCCTATTTACTGTTATTTTTTGGTGGCGAAAAATCACTCTCATCGCTGGAAATCTTTAATGGAGAGACATCTTCGGGAGTATCTTGAATAATATTAACATCTTGTGTTTTTGTTTGACTGGTTTTTAATATATATTCGGTTATCATTTGTTGTGATTTTATTTTTTCCGGCACCTTGTATGATTCTTTGTCACTTTTCTTTATAAATATCTACTTACATACGTATTTTTATTCTTTGTAGTTTTTTTTAAACCGTGTTTAAGCAAAAAAATCAGTGTAAAAAATAATAATAAAAAAAATTGGTACTTTTTAAACCGTACAAAAAAAAGCAGTGCAAAAAGAGGATCAGGTGTGTAACAAACATCCATGACATGATTGAATGAAAAATTCCATCCCACTATTTGACCCCATGACTGCATAACACAAAACCCGTGATTATTTACCTCTCCATACATGTAATCTCTTTATATTTACATATACTCATTGAATGTGTTGAATTTGCAAGATTGTTAATCTTTGTTTTATAATTTAATTTATTTTTTCTCATTGATAGATGGCAATCTTATTCTTCTAGAGGACAACTCGATCGATGGAGGTCATTTGGAGTCTTCACCAATTACGAACTACGAAGATTTAAAAGCAGAAGTTACAGAAATAAAATTACGTAGAAAGTCAAATCCGCAGTTTAGATTAAAAATGCCAGGCAACCAAGCGTCTCTATCAACGCACGTTGATGATAGGGTTCCTATTCTGCTTACAGATATTCAGCATTTACTCCTGTATTCCATCCTCACCGACCAGTCACCGTATTTACCGTCTAGATGGTGCCTCTTAGAGAAACCGAGCCGCGTCACTCACACTACGGTTTTGGTCATTGATGGCCTTTCACTATATCACTACGTAGCTAACGAATCAATCTTTACAAACATCACCAAACGCTTTCAAAATCAGTTAGAAGTTGTGACGCCGTCTTTGTATGGTGGATCGATAGTGGACGAATTAGCTGTCGTACCATTGACGGATATCGAAAAAGATGAACTGGTGAAGCAATACGGTAGCATGGATTCCGCCATGGAATCAAGAAAAGATCTCATGGTTATGATGAAAGCGGTTTTCCCAGTCAAGGACGGAATGAGACCAAAATCGACGGCTGATGAACAATTACAAGACAAATTTTCTCGCACCCAATTAATATTATCAGCGTGGCAGCTAGTCGAAGAAAGCTATCCGCTGCCTCTCAAAGGTAAACTGAAAAGCAGCTACTGCAGATATGTCATGACCAAAGACACGTATGAACCAGTGACTGCCACGTCGCCCATGTTCGGCTTGGATTGTGAAATGTGCCGCACGTGTGTCGGTTCAGAGTTGACAAGAGTTTCGTTGGTAAATGAGAAATGGGAAGTCGTTTATGAAAAGTTAGTTTTGCCGTACAATAAAATTTTAGATTACCTCACTCATTTCTCTGGAATTACACAGGAACTCTTGGCGGACGTCACCACTAGGTTGGAAGACGTGCAGAGAGATTTGAAGAACTTCCTGCCTCCCGATGCCATCTTAGTCGGACAATCGCTGAATTGTGATCTACACGCACTCAAAATGATGCACCCGTATGTTATCGATACAAGCGTAGTATTCAATATAACCGGACAGAGAATGCGTAAATCGAAATTAAAGCTTCTATCGAAAGAGTTTTTAAAAGAAGAAATTCAAGATAAAGGCATTGGACATTGTTCAGTAGAAGATTCACTTGCATCTTTAAAATTAGTTCAGTTGAAGTTATCGAAAAGTATTAATTTCGGTGATGCAGTCTTAAAAGGAAGAGTGAAATCTAATGAGACGTACAGTCACTTAAAAAGTACCAACACCGAATATACAACAAACATATTTAATCAAGTAGCACAGCAAAAAAAGTCTGCAGTTATTATCGGGTGCGACACGACCATAGAAAATTACTCCAGTTATCACAAAAAAGTAAACAAAGAAAGGCTCGACGGTACGTTGATGAAGAAGAAATCTATGAAGTTGATAACGTGCGATGGAAATCTCAGCGTTGTAGAAAATACTTGTAAACTAGTTTCAGATCACAATCTAATGATATCGCACCTGGAAGTCGATGAGGAAAACCTGAAGCCCAAAGTTCTGTCTTCCATAGCGAAGTGGATCGATGAAGTCTGGTCTAATTTGCCTGCGAGGAGTTTGATGACGGTCATATTTTCCGGTGATAAAAACTGTAACGGCGTATCCTTCATTGATATTAAAAAATAAAGAATTCAACAAAATAGCTTTTATACCGAATATTTTTTTTATGCTTCTGCATGAAAAAAAATTAAATAATACATGTATTTGGCAAGTTAAATCATGTATGATAATATTCTATGCTTTTTGTACACACACATCTCTATTGAATCACAGATTTAATAATATAAACTTGTTATCAAAAAAAAATATGACTTCTTAATGTTGCCTGACATTATTTTAAATAATTACATGGTATAAGTTTTGCTAAAGAAAATATTATGTTGAATGGCTTCTTTTGAAATGCCTTCACGTGAGCTGTCTGGAAATGAGTTAGTATATTTCTATTGTACCCCATCTACAAATACAAAACCCCCTTTTTTTGATACTATCTTTTTTCGGTACAGTGAAACCCTGATTCTACATTTTTCAAGGGACCATAAAAAAAAAAACGACACTTGCGGGAAATGGTAAATGCGGAAATTTTTTAAATATGATATAAATAAAGTAAATCTTTGCAAAAATATTTACTTTTAGTCATTATTGACTTGACAAATAAACTTTTTTATTATAAATACCTATAACATTTATTTTTAAGTTTTAAATACTAAGTTGCTTCTTAGCAGTTTGGCACATCAATTTTAACAAAGACTCATATACGACAAACTGTTAACTTCCTGTATATCCGTTTATTTTAACGGGGACTTGGGCTGTAGGCCTAATCCCTTCCATCTTTGTGAGTAATACAAACTGTTAACTGCGCGTCAGTTCAAGTACATCCGTGCAATGCCTGAAGATGCCAAAAGGCGAAACCCGGGTCGTTAGCGACAAAATTCAAATAAGATATTGAAATTACATCAAGCACCCTCAGTTGAAATCTTTAATTAACACAAGGTTTGTAAAAGTGGAAAATAACACAAGGTCTTGTGTCAATCATAATGTACGGCGGGCGGGTGTGCTCTTATTCTGATTTTTTACTAGTGAACTGCTGGGAATACCGTACATTCTTCAGGCTATACTCTTGATCACATGATAAATAAGAGAAATTACAACATGGAGAAAAGTCTCTTATCTCGAATAAATTTTATGACGCTTTTTATCATTAGAAAATGAGGGCCTTTAAAATCATATTGCGCCTTGGGCCTCCCTCGGAGTTAATCCGCTACTGGCCCCAAATTGAGGCAAATATCATCATATTTAGGTTGTTCAATTGAAATTTCTGTATCTTTTGAATGTGTGAATACATATTTTGCAATGCCATTTTCAGGGCATATTAAAAATACAACAATGCATCAATTTCTGCTATTGACGCCCGTGGCCTGTGAAGTATTAATGGCTGCATAAAATGAAAAATATTAATGACACTTTGAAATAATTCGCTGAATATATTTAAAAATATTCAATTATATTTGATATATTCAAGAATACAATGTTATCGAAAATGTTGTTCTATATTTATTATCAATATAGTTTTATACCGCTTCTTTTCTGCCAAGGTGCCAAGCTATCGAGTTTTATTGCAAATTCCCTGACAGCTCAGGTATCATGTATCCAGCTTATCAGTAAAATAAAAAAAAGCGGAAAACATTAAAACTTTAATGTAAACAAAATTTTTTGGTCTAAACCAATGATACTCAACCTTTTTTGTCTTCCGGCCACATACATGTATTTGTAAAGCTACGTGGGCCGCAACACTATACTGGTATGATGAAAAAAATATGAAACCCCCCAACTCCACTTTTTTGGAAAACAATTTGAGTTTTTAAAAATTATAAACTAAAACAGAATAATAATAATAGTACATATCTCTAATCATTAGCAGCATACGGTTTCTTCAAAATTACAATAGTGGAAAAAGTAAAACTCAAAAGTAATATGTATCCAAGCGTTTATTTCAAAATTAGTGTGATTTTTGACATTGAGATAAATTTTCAACAATTTTAGACAAATCGGGCTTATAACTGCTTGATGCTACCCTCAATACGTCATCAAGGTGAGAATCAGTAAGTCGATTCCTGTATACGTTTTTTGCATATTTCATTTTGGAATATGATGATTCACAAAGATATGTTGATGCAAACAATGTAAGGAGCTCCTGCTCCTCCTTCCTAAGAAGCACAATTTTTTACAGTCTTGTATTTTTCAGGAACTAATTTCCAAAAATGGATGTACTCCTTTCCCTCTCTTTTTTCTTCAAAAATAGCTTTCATATTAGTACCGTTCTTAAATTCGATAAATTCTCATTCTTATACCAGATCTGATGTTGACACGACAACGACAATCCTCTTTGGGTGTTACTATGTACGTCAAAGTCAAAATTAATCTCAAGATATACGAAATATAGAATGCAAGATTTTGTAAATCATGTCCCTGATAATAAATGTGTTTAGGGCCGCACAAAAAAGCTAGACGGGCTGCATGCGGCCTGCGGGCCACAGGTTGAGTATGGTTGGACTAAACAGATGTGAAGCTCGTGATATTGCTTTCTTTGTTCAACGTATCGTGACTGCAGGTTGGTCTCGCTCTGAACTATTTGCTAACTCTTACACATTCATATTTCTATCGCATTACAGTAAAAGTCCGTTAATTCGAAATTCAAGGGACCAGATTTCCCAAAAAAATTCGAATTACGAATTACGGGATCAGTATGAAAAATTGAATTTTCGCGGCATTTGTCGACGGCTTGGAACATCGCGGCCATTTTTTCGATTTTTATGGACCAAATAAATTCAAATTACGCAATCACTAAAAAAAAGAAATTTTCGCGGGAATTGTCGACGGCTTTTAACATCGCGGCCATTTTTTCGATTTTTTTATGGATCAAAAAAATCGAATTACGATTTACGCGATCACTAAAAAAAATGAATTTTCGCGGCAATTGTAGAATGCCTGGAACATCGCGGCAATTTTTTCGATTTTTATAGACCAAAAAAATGGAGATACGAATTACGCGAACACTAAAAAAATGAATTTTCGCGGCCATTTTTTCGATTTTTTATGGACAGGCATTTCATAAGAATAAAAAACAGTTAACATATTTGATTTTTAGTCAATTATATTTAAGGTATTCGCGCGTAAAATAGAATGACGTTTAGGTAGGTATATACTTATAAAAATGAACCATTGTAGTGAAGTTAGGTACATACTAATATTTGAAGTGTCACTTGCACCAATGTTATAAATACTCGAATTCGATTTTGACATACGATACTTCACTTAATTTAGATGTCTCACTTACACTGATGGTTTACATAAGCTTTACTCTTCAAAACAATGTGTTGACTAACTTTTAACCTATCAAACTCACGAAATTATCAAAATTTCGAAATTGTTGAACTGTCAAAATTTCGAATTACAAGAAATCGTATGTACATTTTGGCGAAAAACATTACGAATTACGAATTAAGCGATATCTCGAATTAACGGTACATTTTACTATGAAAAGTCAATATTGGGACTAGCAAATTATGAAAATTTCGAATTACGAATTATCGTTGTTCGAATTAACGGACTTTTACTGTATTACATTCAAAAAATGACATACTTAATTATAAGTTTTAATAAACTTTTCATTTGAATGAGAAACTATTTTTCCTGAATCTTATAAATAACTAGTGATCACATTGTAATATATATTTTTGTTCTTGTTGAAATCAAGGAAGTTAAATGGAACAAAAACAGATTTTCAATGTTATTTTCATAAAAAATAAAATTTCATTTTTAATAACGATCAGGAGCGGTTTCACTTCTTACAAGCATCATCAACAAATCAAAATATAAACCGATACAGGGTTAATTAAACTTCATTGAGGAGCACGACATGACATAATATAGATCATGCGTACAAAAGTAAATTATCTTTCATTTAAGTATTTGGTCAAATTCTATTTTTATGCTACAGTAGAACCTTAATTATCCAGATTTTCGATTATCCGGATAAGTCAAAGTTAACAAAAATATTACAAATTTTCTGATATGCTCGTGGCAAATTGCGTCCACTGTTTACGTATGTGATGGAATGCAGTCTTAATATTTTGATCGTTGCATTTGCTCTAACAATAAGTCCTGCTTAAAATATGGATCAATCATCGTCCAAATTCGATACGCATTAAAAGTTTGTTTCTTGAAAAATTGATCACGATTTAAATATTTATTTTTAATATTACCGAAGTGTCAACAAAGAGAAAGACAAATTGGATATAATCGATGCTTTGAAACGCGGTGAATCAGGACGTTTGAAGTGAAGTGGCTTGAGAGTCAAGAAGAGTGCTATTCAAGACAACTTAAGTGTTTTAAAAGTATTTGTGATTTGGCAGCATCGAAAAAAAAAAATAGCTTTAACCCTTTCCGGTCCTATGTCGAATCTCATTCGACATCGATTTCTTCCTCGTGGGTCCTATGTCGAATATCATTCGACATTTTTAGTTCTTCATTAGTATTGAGTCAATATGCAAGTTCACATTTTTTTTTCTCGTACCTATTACAACCGTATTTTGAGCACAGGACCAAATGATTTTTTGACGTTTAGAATATGTAACTGTAAACTGTTTACTTGGAAGGGATACAAAAGGGTCGTTTTAGGGGCTGGCACGGCCTGCATGGAGCAATTGCCGCAAAGGCGACACAACTTTTTGAAATACTGAACTATTACCGATAAAAACTATTGTTCTAATAATTCTAACTAGCAAAAATGCCTAAAATTTTGAAAAATCGCGTTACAAAAAATTTGAATCTACAAGATGAAGATTGTATAAATGAACTGGACTATTGAATGGAGTGAATTTGAACTATTTGTTGACAGTGAAAATGAAGACCTTAGCTGTATATTTTTTTAAATATAGATATTAATGACATTAGTATGTATATTTTGAAAATCAATTTAATTTGTCCCAAAAATCTAGATTTTATTAAAAAAAAAAAAAAAAATATTAGATTTTCTCAAAATAATGTCAATTTATAGTGGACCCACTGGAACTTTTTTTTCTCTTTTTGTGGACCGGAAAAGGTTAAGCAGAAATCGATAATTGATTTTTTCAATAAAAAATAATTTATTATTAAAGCTATGCATTAATCTAAAGAAATAAAAATGATTTATACTGAATATACATGTCTTTTCCTGTCAATTATGATTTTTTCGATTATCCAGACTATCTTCATTCCCAATTAGTCCGGATAATCGAGGTTCTACTGTATTTTGGAAATTTTAATTCCTTCATGAGCATAACGTGTGTTGTATAATATATAAGTAATGCGATTATTATGACCTTAAATATTTAGCTCGCGGGTAATGCTTTGGTAACCACTGAATTAAAATACGACATACCAACTCTTAATACAAAATATGCGACTATGCAATACCTACTATGATAATTTATAAATTTTGACACATTCCATTTAAGGTTTCATAAGATTGTATAATAAACTTTTTTTGATTCATTATTTTATAGTAGGATCGTAGGTATCGATGCGAAATAAACCTACACGAAATTTAATTAAGGATGATTCGGTACAAAAAATACTTTGATCGTTAAAAATTTCAAGGATGCGCCGCATCTATGGAGACTGATACACACAAAGTGATTAAATTATTTGAATTTTTGGCGAGAAAAAAAATGGCCGAAACACGCACAGTAGGTAGCCAAAAAGTCTAACTATGCACATAAGTTTTTTGTGTTATTTCTTTTAAAATTGAATTCACGTGGGTCGGCGCATTTTTAAAATTACTATTCTGATTTTTTACGACGTCATTAATTTACTGCAAAAGTAATTTATCACAACTGTCACGACAGCAAAAATGGCAAACGCCTGTTCGAGGTATAGCAACACAAGCACACTGAATCCGACCGAGGCGGTAGTTGTTTCTAATTTGGCGGTCAAATTCAAATATTCAAAATGTTGGATTGGCTGAGAGTGTCAATGTTACTGTGCATCTTTGGATTTCTTTCCGAGTTTCAGCCATCGGAACCTTACTTGTCTCAATTTATCTTGGGTGGGTTGAGGAACATCACAGAAGAAGCTTTGAATAAAAATATTTATCCTATCGAAACATATTCTTACCTTCCACAGCTTGTAGTAGTTTTCCTTATCACGGATTACTTGAAGTATAAGCCTCTCATTATTGTATCCGGTGAGCTATATTTTTTTTTTCAATTTTAAGGTAAATGTAATGGTCGTCTATAAAACAATTCACTTAAGCTTTATCGCAATCGGATGAACGATTTGGGAACGGAAGAACCTTCCCGGGCGTCTAGATAATAAATCACCAATGTTTTATTGCTATATAGAAATAATATTAGGGGGTATTTTAATAGAGCATCGACATAGGGTCGGTCCCTGTGGTCTAGTGGCAAGAGCTTTGTCCTAGCGATCGGGGGGCCCGGGTTCAATTCCCGACAAGGTCAAATTTTTTCAATAGAAAAAAGAGATCATGGGCTGGGTGATTTTGTGCACAACTGATACATTATTTATCATCGAGTTAATCTCGTATGACTTTCACAATAAAGAATATTTGGCGCATTGGCGTAAGTTGTAATGCAAATCGACTGAAAAATAATCTCTTAGTCTTCAATGAGTTTTGAGCCCATGAAGTCTGGCACGGATGCCAACGACGTTGACCACTGTACCATAGTCCCGACATATCATGTTGATTTATAATTCGTGAATTTAACGCACACACTAGCTAAAAACTAGACAGGCACATAGATTTTTCCAGCACTTACATTAATCAATGCCAATTAAAACACTGTTACCAATTTAAGACTAAGGTAAATGTACTAGTAGTTGACCATGTACCAGTAGTTGACCTTTTGAGAATAAAATGGTCCAAAATAAGAAATGCAGATGCGGGATTGCTCTAAATTGTAAAGTTCAGACAAGTCAAGTCATCTGTGGTCGGAATGAGCCACTAACACATCACCATATAGCCAATGGAGTGCCAGGGTGGCCATTTGAAAACAACACCTAGTGAGGAAAGTGTATTATTTCAAATTTATTAAGTGATCAATCTAGAAACGGTGTGTACTACCTTGTTCCTGAACCACCCATTGCTACTTGATTCAACCAAGAGTGGTGTGACAGAAAGCCCTGATGCAACTCTGACAGACAGTTCACAATAAAGCCCCCTGATTAGACATGGTCAACTACTAGATTTTTCAATATGTGAGATGGTCAACTTCTGAAACAGGAACATGGCTTTAAATAATTTAACACAACTTTTTTTAAACAGGCACTTTCGTAATTTTTGGTACATAATATTAATTAAGACATGATCTAATATGATTATACTTGCTTTGCCATCATTCGGTACAATGCTAAACCTTAATCGTTATTTTTGTTGAAATTTTCTCTTAAACGGTCAACTACCGGTACATTTACCTTACAGGTAGCCCAGAAGATGTTTACACGGCTGTAGAGGCACTTTGTAGAGACGCTATAAAAAATGTTTCGGCCAAGAATATCGGACTTATTTTTATTTAATTGCGACGCAACTAAGCAGTGGATAACAATCATTTTTTTCTGCAAAAAGGTTTAAAAACTATAATTTAAGAATACCAAAAGTTTACACACTGTATCACTGATATTAAGATATATATTTAAGATAAAGTGGCAGTGGTGGTCGACTGTCTCACCCCCCGGGAAGGAAAAGTTAAAGAAAACAGCCAATTCATCTTAACCACCTGGTTTGGTGACAAAAAATATCTCAGCTGACGAAAAGAAATCATTTTATAAGAATGGACCCAAAAACATAAACTTTCTTTAGAGTGATGGAAAGAGATGATATTTGCTCTATTCCTGTATTATACGGGTTCCCAAACTATGGGTTGCGACGGGTTTTTTTCTGTGGGGTCGCTTATGCAGCCAACTAAAAAAAATATTCACTACAATGCATTTTCATTGTTTTTTTTTAATAACCAAAATAAAAATGCCCTTTTCCATTACATCGGGGGTCGCGGGTCACATGGCTTTTTATAAAAGGGATCGGAAACCCCGGAAGAGATTACCTACCTACTCTAATCTCCGACATACACCATTTGCCACTTGCCACTTACCACCCACCACCTAACACCTACCACCTACCACTTACCACTGACCACTTACCACCTACCAGTTACCACTTACCCTTTTCCATTTACCACTCACCACTTACAACTTACCCCCCTAGTTTTCTTAAAAATAATCTCTATAAATATTGTGTATTTATTTTGCTTAATGTTTTTATTAAAATGTTAGTATTGCGCGCTGATGCCGGCGCGCTTGTGTCAGGACAATAATGTTGCAAAGTTTATGCAAACGCATGACATCATTTAATAATTTTACAAGGCTACAATTACAAACCTTATGAACAATTAGAAATAAATAGGTATCATCAATCCAATGAGATTCTTAATTAACAGACTAAGATTAATGTATCACCACTTCTTAAGCCTCTAATGCAATTTTAAATAAATCAACTTGATACAAAACTAATTTACGTTTTCCCCACTTCGAGAAATACATCAAATTAATGGGTCACATTTAAAAGCTTATTAAGTAAATGCCAATTCAATCAATAACTTATGTATCGGCTATCAAAACCAGGGCTGTGGAGTCGGAGTCGGAGTCGTCGCGGCGTTTTGGTTGGAGTCGTATTCGTAGTCGGAAATTTTGAAAAGTTTGACCATTAGTTTGAACATTAGTTTATTTTTGCATTATGATGTGTCAAATTTGGCTATTGCCGGATTGGTCAGTTGATACCTATATAATTGAATACACATAAATAGGAAAGGTAGGACAAAAACGTAATCCGAAATTAAACTTCTTTTAGTCAGAGTTGTGTTTTTAGCAGGGCTGTGGAGTCGGAGTCGGGGCTTTTTGGCCGGAGTCGAAGTCGTCGCGGCGATTTGGCCTGAGTCGTACTCGTAACTTTTTATTTTTGCATATAATATGTCAAATTTGGCTGCTGGCCGTATTATTAGGGTTGATATTTAATTGAATACACATAAATAGGAAAATTAGGCAAACAAAGTGACTATATTAAACTTATTTAGTAGGAGTCGAACTTTTTTTACCGACTCCACAGCCCTGGTTTTTGGTCAATGTTGGAGTCAGAGTCGGAGTCGTGTTTTTTGATAACTATTGGAGTCAGAGTAGTATTTTTTTTTAACAACTCAACAGCCTTGGTCAACACACATAGAAATATAACAATGCCGCGTGGAATAGTAGCTAATTATTAATATATTTCTTTTCAGGCGCATCCGGAGTGATTGTATACTCCATTTTGCTGTGGACAGTCAGTCTAGAATGGCTGCAAACATCGGAATTCTTCTTCGGTCTTTTCACTGCCACTGAAGTTGCTTATTTCACATACATATTTGCTAAGGTATAATAAAGTATAATATCTTTTATGATTGATAAGATTTAAAGCCCCATCCGTGGTGCGGTGGTCAACGTCGTTGGAGAATATTTTTTCCAAAATCAGCTCAATCATTCTGTCTTTATTTATTTATATTATTTATTTATTTAAGAAAAAGAAAATCATGGCATTACAGCTGACGCCAATGCGCCATGCATTTGACAAATATAAATACATGTATTTTATACATACATACACGTAAATACATAATAAAAATCAAAAATTAATTAAAAACAAGATGAAAACATTGTAGTCATAAAAACAGAGAGAAAAAATTTACAAAACCATATTAGAAATTTTCAAATATGTCTACCGAGTGAGTTCTGACAAAATCAACTTTTATTCATAAAATATAGTATTCGTCTGAACTCACTCCGAAGCAATGCCGTTTAAAATTGTTAAAGCTCTTCCCATTGTTCCCAGTGGCATTCCCATTGGCAGACTGGTTCTACCCCATGGAAGAACAAACAACGCATGTTCACGATTTCTCATAAAATTATCAGGGACATTCAATTTAACATTCTCAAGAATGGTGGAATTCTCATTTTGGCCTCGGATAAGTCGAAAGAAATATGTGGCCAGGTACATTTCTCTTCGAGTATTCAAACTATTGAACGTGAGCATGCCTAAGAGAAAATCGGTTGGATAAAGCCATGGGTAGTATCCGTATATCCTCAAATAGAGAATTCTCAAAAACTTCTTCTGAACCCTCTCCACCATAAGAACATATTTCGCACCTCCCGGGGCCCAAACAATCGATCCACTCTCAAGCCGTCTTCGAACTAAAGAATTATACATTAGTATCAAAATTTTTACTCCTGAAAAACTCCTTGGTAGTACGGAGGATAAAGCCCAACATTTGCAATGCTTTGTTGCAAGTCTATACTCGAGAATACTCGTCCGTTTTTCAAGTACCCGTACTCGTAAGTATTTTGAAAAATTCTCGAGATCACTCGAGTATGTACATTCTCGTAATTTATAAATAAAGATTTATGTCTGAATTTTAATTACTTACATATTCAAAAACAAAAACAATGTTTAACCGCGTGGATTTTACTGTCAGGAAATACTTTTTTCCAAATGTTTTTGCGCTTGACTATGCGAGAATTTCTTTTGCTATTTTTGCTTTGGGTCCTGCTGATTTTTCTTATCAATAACAAGTTTGTGATGACTAGAGTCTGTGACGACAAGAGACAAAATAAAATATGGAAAAACAATGCAAATAAAAAAAATACAAATTTGAATTAATAATATATGTAATTATATTTTGGTGCATCTGACACTACTCGATTATACTCGAGTACTCGAGTAGTTGAGATGTCGAATAATTGGAGTATCTAGTTTAAAGGCATGTAAAGTTATTATAAATTGAATGTATGAAAATAATAATAAAGCATTTTGTCAGGAATGATTTCATGTTTACAAAGACCTCTTTGATCTGGTGTTATTAATTAATATGGGATACAAAAATACAAGATGTCATTCGATGTTGATAATTATTTAATCAGGTGGACGAGGAGCACTATGAAAAAGTTTCCAGCTGGACACGAGCTGCCAGCTTGATGGGACGGTTTCTGTCAGGAGTCTGCGGGCAGTTGCTGATCTCGTTTCAAGTGATGAACTTTCGCTCTCTCCACTACATCAGTTTTGGCAGTGAGTTAATATATTTTTGTTTGTTTTGTGATGCTAACCTTCGAAAGAAGGTCCCTGAAAAATAACGCGTGATCCGAAGGAGGGTCTAAAAATACCCCAATGGTATGGCTTTATTGGCATAGATTATATTAAAAAAATGTTATATTATGCTTTACCGTATCTTTATACATCATTCTAAAAAAAATATTATTTTTTTTGGTTTTTTCTTTAATTATTCATATTTGACAAGCAGATCGTGTTGATGTTCAAGACATACTGGCGCAATCAAAACTATGAACGCCAGCTCTTATCTACACCTTTTAATTTAAAAAGCATCTATTTGATTTGAAACGTACGTTAGAACGACGTGCGTTTTAGATAAGATCACATTATCTTAATGCGTATGGGCAGTGAAGTTTAAATTCTGGCAATTTGTAGCGACGATATAAATGGTTATCGGCCAGTAATAATCCGACTTATTTTTGTTTTTTATTTAATTGCGACGAAATTAGTCGATAAAAATCATATTTTTTCACTGCAAAAAGTGTAAAAAGCAATGATTTAAGAATACCAAAAGTTTACACATTGTATCACTAGATAGATATTTAAGATAAAGTCGCAGTGGTGGTAAACTGTCTTAGTAATTAAGTTCCATATCCTCTACCCTGGATAACGGCTGTTATTAAAGTGGGTAATTTCATAATTCTACTAGTATTGCTACCCGGCGTCGCTTGGACTAAGCGACCAATAATTATTTAATGTTATATCATTCGACATAATTATATCACAAAATCTAACATCCAAAATAGAGTTAAAATAAAATCACAAACTTTCTTTAATTTGATGCCCCGCCCCATTCTCGTCCATTAAAATGTCCAAATTCAAGGAAAAAATCTAATTTGGTGTCAAAGAAATGTCAAATAATACCTTCACGTAAATAATAAACATTATTATATTGCAACAACAGTGCAAAAGGGAATTACAGACCCATATACATACATACGCCGTTTCGGTTTTATATATAAGATATCTTGTGGTTTTAGCCTAAGCTATATGCACACTTTGGGCGGTATTATTGCCAAGTGTTGATCGGAGTGTGTACTTTCACCGTGAATTGAAGAGTTCTTTTTCGCCTGATAATTCCACTGTTGAATCATCAAAGAAGGTATACTATTTATCCAATTTTTTTTTGGGAAAATGATAAGAAATACAGCACATAAAAAAATATATGAGATATTTTATTTTAGTAAAAGAGTAATATAAATTAATGACAAGAGTTCAAATACTGCGGTAGATTGTCAGTATACTCGCCCATTTTTCAAGTATTCAAGATTTATTTACTTATTTAAAAAATATATACTTAATGTTAAACCGTTGCGTTTAACTGAGTCTTACGCGTGGATTTAACTGTCATCTAAATTGTAAAACACGGTTTTTGGGTCCTGCTGAATTATTCTGATGAAGTTTATGATGACGAGGGTCTAGCTTAGCTTATTTATTTATTTATCTTCTATTAATATACACAAATTTGAATAAATAATATATATTTTGGTTCATCTGAAACTACTCGAGTATTTTAAAATTTTACTTCTCGATACTTGAGTAATTGGAGTCTTTAGTTGCAAGTGCAAAATTGAGAGACTAAAATCTAATCTAAATCTAAATCTTTCAGTGTTGTCAGTTGCCAAAACCACCACTGACAAATAAAATACTAACATTCTTGAATTTTTGTATAATATAGCATATTTTTCAAGGTAGATGGTCTCCGATTGCTGTGGGAGCATGCTTGTTCATCATACAGTAGACCTGAGGTTTTGGCTTGGTCACTTTGGTACGCTGCATCCACTGGATTCTTCTTTCAAATTCAATTCTATATTCAACTATTATGGAGAGAAACTTCCCCTGACCAAGAGGTAGATAAAAATGTATTATGAATGCAGTAGACCACTGCCCTGCCAAGGAAGAAGGCAGTAAATCGCAAAATTTCTGAAATTGAGTTATGAATGCCATCTGCTAAATATTTTGGAATGCTATGTACGGTGAACACTTCTATTGAAGTAAAAAAACTAAAACACTCTAAATATCCTTTGTGAAAAAATGGAAATCTTCTAAAAGCATAAAAATTCTTAGCAAAAAGTGGCAGTGAAAGCAGCTACTTGGTGAGATGGCATAGGAAACTGTTTAGATGACGGGTTTCTAACCCATGGGTCGCGTCCCCGAATGAGGTCGTTGATTTATACAGTCAACTAAATATTCTCAATAATGAATTTTCGTTGTCTTTTTTTAATTACCATATCAAAAATGCTTCTTTGAATTGCATGGGGGTCGTGGGTCATACGGCTTTTATAAAAAAGTGGCGCCACCGGAAATAAGTTGGGAGCCTATGGTTTAGATCAGTGATCGCCAAACAGTCCCTCACGAGCTACCGGTAGCTCGCGGTGGCATTTTCAGTAGCTCAGGAAGGATACATTTGAAAAATCCATGCTTTTTACATGGACAGCTGCACGTGGCATATTCACGCGTTAGAAAAACTTCTGATTTATTCGTGTACGCACCAGACAGAAAAAATACACCTTCTTTGAGTGGAATTGCATCGCATGTCGGTTTCTCACTAGTTTTGTTTATAAATACGTAATTAAAGTACGCATTTTATGTTTTATTGGAAGTCCGATTTAATTTAAGTAATACCATAATAATATGTATGGTACAATAAATGAAGACGATAAAACAATATACAAAAGTAGCTCATCAGACAATTTCAATTTCTGAAAGTAGCTCGTATCCTCATTGAGTTTGGAGACCACTGGTTTAGATTGTTTAATTCTAAAGAAAACAACAGGAAGTAAGTAGTATCTGCATTGTTATCAGAGCAGTATCTAGGTCCTCTGGCACCTAGGTCAAGGAGTAGATTTAGCATTTCTGGCATCATTTTGGCATCCATATGCTCTCTCAATACCAGGGCTCCCAAGGTGATCGCCCTATTTACCAGCCCCTAACTACAGCCCTGATTGTAACTAAGTTAAGTTAATTTACCACCCAACGGTTTCCAAAACAAGGAAATTATTGATTTTATAAATTAAATATTCAGAGAAAGTGTATATTTCAAATTTATTATAAGTTCCCTT
Organism: Himalopsyche kuldschensis; assembly: GCA_028554975.1. Lineage (NCBI taxonomy): Eukaryota > Metazoa > Arthropoda > Insecta > Trichoptera > Rhyacophilidae > Himalopsyche > Himalopsyche kuldschensis. The sequence continues at coordinate 3,075,266 of JAHFWI010000049.1, forward strand.
ATATTTTAATATCCTACTCCCACAAAAATACCATTCTTGGCTTTAAATCACTATAAAACACCATCTTTACATAATGTGTATAAACCAGGGCTGTGGAGTCGGTGAAAAAAAGTTTGACTCCGACTCCAGCATGTACCAAAACCACGGCTCCGACTCCGACTCCAACATTGACCAAAAACACGACTCCGACTCCGACTAAAAAAGTTTAATATCGTCACTTTTTTTTACCTAATTTTTCCTACTTATGTGTATTCAATTAAATATCAACCCTACCAATCCGGCCAATAAGCAAATTTGACGTATAATATGCAAAAATAAAAACTTTTCAAAATTTACGACTCCGGCCAAATCGCCGCGACGACTCCGACTCAGGTCAAAAGCTCCGACTCCACAGCCCTGGTATTAACTACACATTACGGAGCAGACGTTTTTTGTACCATAATAAAAGGGTTAACGTATTTTTTCTACAGAATTCTATTTTTTAACTCTATTTGAATCTTGGGCTAAAGGTTAAAGTACATTTAACACTTTGATGATGATTGAAATGATCAATTGTTTTTTAGACTTTATACAATGGTGCAGTAGAAGCAGCTCTGACAGCCTTAGGGGCCGGAGCAGCTTTGTTGGCCGGTCGTGGAGGAGCTGGCTGCACAGGATCGGAAAAGTTTCTCCCTCTTCTTACGGTCTTGGTATCTGCCGTTCAGGCCACGGCTGCTCTCTTTTCTTCGATGGCGAAAAACATATGGTTCAGTTACTCTGCGTACGCTATCCTCGGGGCTCTCTATCATTATATGATTACAATAGCAAGGTGATTATATTAATTATCATGTTTCAATTTATACAAAGATATTCTTAACTATACAAAACAAAAATGATTCCCCGTAAAGCGGTTTTAGCATTTGGTAGGCGCTGTAGTATTCAACATTTTTGTCAATCTCTGTAAGACAGTTGCGATAATTTTATCACGCCAGTGTATCCTATTACTTCTGCATTTCAATAAGTCATAAAAAAGCGCTTTTATCAAGGAATATTAGACTTTTGAGTCCATTCTGGAGTTTCGAATGGGCCCCAAAACCAAATGAGTTTTTACCAGGGCTGTGGAGTCAATAAAAAAGTCCGACTCCGACTCCAGCATTTACCAAAACCACGACTCCGACTAAAAAAAGGTTAATATCGTCACTTTTCCCCCTAATTTTCCTATTTATGTGTATTCAATAAAATATCAATCCTATCATTGCGGCCACAAGCCAAATTTGACATATTAAATGCAAAAATAAAAAGTTCAAACTTTTAAAAATTTTCGACTCCGAGTACGACTCCGGCCAGAACGCCGCGACGACTCCGACTCTGACTCCACAGCCCTGGTTTTTACTGCTAGACGATGCTTTTTAATGTGTTCACTGTCAATACTGGGTGGAATGGCATAATAATGAAAATATTATAATAAGGTTCCTTCTTCCAAATACAGCCATTATTTTTCCACCAATGGCAAGCAGTTAAAATTTTGATGAGATATAAAGGACAATTGTTAATCCAATTTTGGAAAAACTACAAGATTTATAAAGCTGTTAAAAATATCGGTGTTGCCTGGAGTGATATTTCAATTCATAAATACACCCAATCCTCTTTTTGCACGGAAAATAGGTTCCAAATACTATTTTGTAAAAAAGCGTATTACCATGTACCTGAATAAACAATAAAGTTCATCCATTTTGATTTATCAATCCTTTGAAAGAAACACATATTATTTAAAACAAAATGCTTGGTTTCAAGTTTCCTTGACATATGCGATTCTCCAACTTCCACAAAAACCTTTCGAACCTCTTAATCGCGCTAGTCGAGGATTTACCGTAATTATTATTAGTTAGTGTCAAATTATTGATTTTCATTTGTTTAATTTTGTTTTTTGTTCCGAGATTGCTCGCCGGCTGGTGTACGACAGTTGTTTCGGCCTCATCTTCGGAATCAATACACTGGGTGCTGCAGTCATTCAATCACTCCTGACCTTTCTGTGATATCAGATCAAGGATTCGAACTATCAATACGAGACCAGTATAAGGCGTACGCCTGTTGTTATTTAGTTTTAAGCATTGTATCTTCGTTGATATGTGCGTATGTAATGGTCAGTAGATGCCGGTGTGGCGATGAGAAGGCGAGTTTGAATGTGAAAAAAGTTTCACACAGTATGCAAGGCCATGGCCAATACATAGATACCGAAGACTAGTCTATTAATTGGTCTCTAATTAACAAACATTATTCATCATAATTATTTCTGTAACCGGTGTATCTCAGTGGCCATTTGTAAAAATAACATAATGTTCCTCTTAGGAATGAGAACAATTTAGCTGCTCTCTCCATGAGACAGCATTGCTGTTTGAAATCATATACACTAGTCTCTCATAAAATATTTTCTGCTAGTTCACCGTAAAAAGCAGTACCGTAAAACGGGGTCAATAGAGACACTTTTTACCATTCACAACTATGTATCTTCATACCTGCGCCACATAATTCAAATATGAATGGCTTGAAACTTGTTTCTATGGTCTTACTACACATTCAGGACAATATTTTTCAAATATTGACTATCTTTATTAAGACACAGTCAATTTTGTTCGATGTCTCTATTCACATTGAATTGGGATGAATAGAGACGAGATAGGGTGAATAGAGACAAAACAACAGATTGTAATGATTGGAATATATGAACCTCTATTCTATACGAGTCTCTATTCATCCTGTTTTACGGTACTTATTAACCAAAAAAAACATGATTGATTTTATTATTCGTGCAATAAAAGAGATGTTTATAAGGGGTCAAAAAGTAAGGATGCACAGGCATCGAACTTAAACACGTTTGTTTCAATTTTGGCCAATCATTTAGTTGGTTTGGTTTAGTCATTTGAAGTATAGTAGCTTTTCACTAAATACAATTATAATCAAATATCGTTTAAGTAAAATTTGGTCTAATTGATTTTGAAATCTGTGAAAAAGGTGCCGGAACGCCATTCCACCGCGTTACATGGGAAAAAAAGCCCTGATTATAGTCATTGTAAAGAATTATATATAAATAGCAAAAAATACATTGGATACTTAGTAAAGTTTTGCTAAAGTTCAATCCATGTTTTTTGTCTCTATTCAACTGCCAGTCTCTATTCAACCCGTTTTACCGGTACTTAAAATTACACTTGGGCCTCGTATAACACGGTTATATGATTCCACAAAAACGAAAATTTTTGAATATATTCTATTATTTTAAACTAAACCCATCAGTAGGGATCAGTAGGGAGCAACTCTCAGTTGGATAGTTAGAAGAATATAATATAAACATTGTCTTATTGTTATTGAGTTAGGAAGTCTTTGATATTTATTTATTAACATTGAAAAATGTGATACTCTAGTCAGAAAAGATTTTATATAAATGTAATTGTAAGAGAATTTATGTTTATATAAAACCTGTAACTTGTTAAAATATTTGTATTATGTACCAACATTACTTGACCGCCGCCGAATTCGGAACTTAAATGGTCCCCATAGAGCACGGGGCTCCTAACCTATGGGCCGCGACCCCCTTGAGGTCGCCACGGGGTTTCTGTGGGGTCGCCAACATATACATTCAACTAAAAAAATATGCATTTTCATACATCTTCGTTGTTTTTTTTAATTACTTAATGAAAAATGCCATTTTCAATTCCATCGGGGTCGCGGGTCACATGTTTTTAATAAAAAAGGGTCGCCACCCGAAAAAGGTTGGGAACCTATGCCATAGAGTAAATATCTTAAATGACCATTAAGTTGTTTTGTTTTAATAAAACATATATTTACATAAATAATTTTTTTCATTTATATCTTGTATTTAAACATTATTAGGTACTAGTCAATAAACAATTTTGGTTGATTATTGCACATCACTCACGCGATGGTGGCGCCCTCGCTGACGGAGAAGTTATAATATATCTTAAGTAGTCAAAACTAGTTTTATAAAAAAAACATACAATAATAAGATTTAAATGTACATTTCCAAAAGAATCCATATTGTTAGGGTACATATATAGTGTAAGAAAATTTTAGTTATCCAAAACATAGTTATAAATAAATAGACATATCGAACAAAAATATTTTGTTTTAATTCAGCTTTCATTATCTTTCTTTTTCATATAAATTATGTATGGAATTGTTTTCAAAAATGTTGATCAGTAGCGTACGGTGGGTATTGTTGTTGGATGTGCTGTGAGAAGATAGAAAATTTTAAAAAGTTTTGTTTTAAACTAAATTTTATTTTAATTCATGTTTAATTTGTCTTAATTTGCTTGGGGATGCTGCAGTTCCAAAGTGCGTATGGACCATGTATGGACGAGCCGCCATTGAATAGATATCAAAAAGGTAACGATTGAAAGCAAAGACAATAATATTATCTATGCTTATTTTCGCAGTATACGAAGTTGACAGCTGTCATATTTGTATATTATTGTTTGTACAACGCGACGAGCTGTTATTATCGATAGGGACATTTTCATTTTTAAAAATAAGAACAGCGTAAAAATGGAGGAGCAGTGGGGAGAAAAAATGAACATCTACCTCGACAGTTTGTCACCTTACTACTTGTTTAGTGTAGGGTTTTCGGTATTTGCGATTTTATTCTCATGGTGGTATAGCAAGCAGTGTCATCAAGAGGTATTTTGGGAATCAGTTAAATTAATAAGATATCACTTAATACTTTAAATGCACTGATTTTTTATACATACTTGATTCTTATTCTTCATAAGTTTGGCTTTGTTCATAAGAGTTTTGGCAAAGTGATAAAGATGTTAGTAATATAAGGTTTTTAGAAAACAAACTCATTCATTTCGCTCAGTAAAATGTTGCTTCAAGTATTTGAATAATGATGCAGCTCTTAAGTGAAATGAATTGTGACATATATATAAACAAGTGTGTTCTATGTCTGTAATTCGTTTCTGATTGGCACTCATCGAATTCGTCTCTGATTGGCCGTGGTTAAAGAATCGTTTTTCGTATGATTCAAATTTCAAAAAACAAACGAAAGTAGTTGAAAAAGATCTTGACCGAATAATTTGGAATTCATTGTCAACTATTGAATTTGTTTTCTTAAAACTGTGATTATATTAATAAGCTACTGATGAATGTATTCGTAGTGTAAGGGTAAATATTAATCTTTTGCTGAATGGACATATAATCGATCCAAACACTTTCAAACCAAATGGATGTTCACCGATGCACTGCCATAAATGATATGTGAACAATGTACTCATTGGCTTCCCTGTCCGAACAGAACAAAACAGTCTGTCTTGCTTCATGAACACTTGGATTGCCGACTGATGATCTATATTGTCATTAATATATTTGACAATTGTTTGTTTTATTCTGCTACAAGTTGGTAACGATTTACCGTACCGGTGAATATATCATATTTGTCCTTCCTCGTTTAAAGTGAAATTAAGTAATTATTCTGAAGTGTACATATGCGAAACATGTATTACCTTATTACAAAACCAGTTTTGAATTTATATTAAAAAAATTGGTGTCTGTAAAGTCGGTTTACGGACAATAGTTTAACGTGACAACGTCATAAGAAAACATTGATGAAATGATTGCATACTTTTTTTATGAATAAAATGGAATCATTTTTATTGAATTATCATTATTTTGTATGGATACGATATTTTGTATATTTGTTATACGTTAATCAGATTTTTAATATGCAAGAATTAATTACCTTTATTGCCGCAATTGTTGTTGTAATATAAACAATGAAAACCACATTAACATTTCACTTCACTTTATAAACAGTTGTAAACAGATCACGTGTAGGTACTGTAGGTGTATAAGTTGTGTGCTGCCGCTGTCTCTTTTCTACTCAGACGCATCGACCAATCGAGTGGAAGAGAGATAGATGCGGCACAATCCGAACGGTAGGCCGATCGTGCCTCTCTATCGCTTATCCGCGCTCTCGCTCGCACGCTTGCCTTCGGCGTAACGCGACAAACGGGACAATGAGTCATGTTTTTTCGTGCGTGCAGCGGGCGTTCATCGATTTATAAGACGTTGTCACGTCAAAAAAAATTTAGCAAAGTAACAGTTGAATCCCATCCCTAGATACAAATATTTTCTTCTTGGTAATATAATATACATACCCAAAGTCTGTTTATTGTAATTTACCCAATATATGTCGGGCCCTTTAAGACAGAGAAACCATTTTCTCTATTTATCAGGAGAGCCATAAAACAGGTTTCACCAGTAATCAATGTTACCTAATTTTTAACATATAAGAATTACTCAAAATATCTTTTCATTATCTTTAAAATCGATGCTTTGACTTTCTTATTTATTTCGTTAAATATAAAATAGTATTTATTCTAATGTGTTGTTTTAATATGTATATGTCACAGTGAAAATGTTCAAGTAATAGATTTGTATGACAGCATGATTTCACTGGTCACGATCATTGAAATTATCGGCCCAAGTCGATGATTTGCCGGCCTAAAATTTTGGTTTGCTTCAATGAAACAAAATCAGCAAGTAGTACCTTTCATAAAAAGAGAATCAAAGAAAAACACAGACAAACATTGGGCTGAAGATAGGGCGGTCAAATTTAATTTTAATTACAGCTTGGAGAAGAATATATTTTCACTGAGAATACAGTTTCACTGTAACATATATAACTATCTTCATATATCTCTTATTGATATGTCTCATTGACACATAACGTAACATATTATTTTATATCTACTCAAAAAGCACAAACTGAGTTACATTTCTTTTACTCTAACGAACCGATGTGATACAATGAATAAATAATATTTGAAAGCATTGTGTCTGTGGTTGTGGCATAGCAACCAACCACACCTGGACAATAATACTTGCAAGTATTTAAAAATATTGAAGCTACTATTGGAGGATAAAATGGGTGTATAAAACTGATATTTTTGTATCTTTATGTGTACAGATGAAAAATACAATTAAAATAACGGAAGCGTCCTCGAAAATTGATAAGAATGTGACCCAAGATTGTGACGACGATTCCGATGTAGATGATGACGATGAGCTCGCTGATGATTCAAATGCTGAAAATATGCCGGACACCCTGCAGTCGAGAATAAAGGCCGCCAAACATAAGGCCATTGTCAACAAAATGAGAGCAAATATGACAGTTGAACAGATGATGGAGGAAAAAGAGTGAGTCACTACTGTACTACGTTTACATTGCCAATATGATTTTTGGATACAGTTTTGTTTTTGGAACCATGTTATAAACTTATGTTGCAAAGCGTTTCGTGCATTTGATGTCCAAATTCCCTCCTGCCCATCTGATTCTAAACATAAGGCTTATGATCACTTTTAAGGTGTTCACTGTCAATACTTGATGAAATGGCATTATTATAAAAATAATAAAATATTTTTAGTACTTATTCCACAAAAAATTATTAGATAAGGACCAGTTTCGCTCATGGCGAGCATTGTCAACTGATAAATAATACAACGAAACAGTGATATTTATACAAAGGTTAAGTAAGAATTACAAAGTATGACAAAAACTAAGAAAAATAGACTATAATTAAAATGTTGAATACCTCGAGTTCTACCAAGTAAATGCCTACTCAATCAATAAAAATAGACTATAATTAAAATGTTGACGACCTCTTAGCAAAAGCTTTAACATCAAAAATAAATTTAGTATGAATAATCATTAGCAAAGTAAAAACCAAAATAAGTGAATTTAATAAATAAATCTTAATGTATGTAATCGATATTAAGAAGTGGTAAGCCCAGGAAATGTACAGTCCAGCGAAAAAAAATCTGCAAAAAGAATTAAAAGAGGCCATATCAATTCTTACAAATAAAGGCAAACAAAGTAAACAGAATTCGAAAAAAATACCAGTTTACAAATAAAGAAATATAATAAGCTAGAACTAGGTTAATGAAACGGATATAACAAAGGTGAAGAAACAATGATTATTTGATCGTTTAATAAATTAGAATAAGGTAAGAATTTATGTCTATTAATTTCTAAAACCTCTTGTTTATCGAGGTGTAAAGATTTATTGTTAACATGCTGCATATAAGGCTTATGAGCAACGTTCCCTCTAATTTTCCAAAAGTTATGTTGGCATATTGGCTGTGCAACTTTGAAAGGAAATTCAAAAATTTTGTGCGCCACATAATGGTATTTAGACCTACTAAACGAAACAGATAATTTTTAATAATGATAATAATTAACAATACCATGTTACTCAGTGTTAGAAACTCATTTTAACACACTTACATCCACAGTGGTAGTAATGTTGTGCTCTCTGTTGTTATGTATGTGCACAGCTTAGAGGGAACACTGCTTATGAGCCTTCTGGTTAGCTTACTGCTAGGTCTGCCCTAGGCTCGTCATTCTCTCTGAAAAGGGCGTGGCTGAATAACAGTTTTTGTAGAACAATGTTGATTGAGATGCTCCTATAACCTCTTTCCTACTGAACCGATTTACCAATATACCAACAACTAAGATTTCAAAAATTAATTCATCAGTATTTCTAATTAATTCACGAGGAAGATTCACAGAGATTACTAGAACAAATGATGCATACCTTATTGAATGAAAAAATCTTGTCAGTGATAGTTTTTGCCAATGAATATTGCTAATTTTTTAATATCAATTTGCAACACACCCCAATCACCGCTAGTAGTCGACAGGTTAAGAGTCCATATACTCAACATAATAATGGTAAACGAATTTGCTCGCCACCTGTGTATTCAAATTTAAATCGTTTTCCATGAGTTTTGTTGCTAACAACCCGGGTTTCGCCTTTTGCCATCTTCAGGCATTTCAATCGGATGGATGTACTTGAACTGACGCGTAGTAAACTGTTTGTATCGTTTATATACAAAACTAAAAGTAGATCACTAAGCTAAATTTCTATTAACGTAATCTATATGAATTAGAGAAAATTTGATGTAAATGAGTTTCAATGAATCAAGTGGGTTTGTTTATAATTATCGGGATTTTTGAATGTAGTATCACAAACACCGATTACCAAATTTGCTTGAAATTCCGTCAGGCCTTCAGTCGAAATTCTTAATGAAACCTGTATATTCGTTTTCACAAAGATACCAAAAATAATTGATATTGTGGCTTTTATTGTGCAATGATATCAATGATATCTGATTGTTTTTGTTTTTATTCTATTGACAGTGCCTTCCTTATCTCTTAATACAAACAGAATAATGAAGCAAGTGCAACTGGTATATTGGCCTCTGCTTGAACATTGATTGATTGCTTTCAATTAATTGTTGATAAATATTTAATATGTTTTACGTCAGCACAGAAATAACCTACATGAAGGTAACGGCTCTGCTTGATTTTAGACTGTAGGGATAGAAATGATTTAGATTTGATGACTAGATTTATCATATTTTCAAATAACTCTTGTTGATTCTGCGGTTCCTAGTTACGTTACTAAAAATATGGGCAAACTCAAAATGTGTTGCGCCTTAGACCAAATTTTGTTAATGGAGATGGCGATAAACTGTGCTAGTTAATATTTTCTTACAAGGTTTTATCCTTCCTAATTGATTGCATCCCATTAGTTAATATCTTGTAATTGCTAAACTCATTAGTAGTATAATTATTTGTTTCTTTGCTTTGATCCTATCACCCCCTCCTTGGTTCCCTTACTGAGCTAAAAAAATCCGCGCGTACCGGTGCTGTGTAGTCAATACACATGCAAGAAATGAGCGATTTCTAATCGAAAAAAGATGAATGTATATAGGCAACTTGTTTAAATACATTTGCCAGATGATCCCTTGCACACCTCTTATATAGAACCGGCCGACCTCGACGACCCTTGCAAGTTTTTAATCCTTCAACATTGTTTTTTGCAGAACTGAAAATGCTCAATTGGCAGCGATATACAACTTACTCAAGGAGCAGCAAGAAAAATTCCATGTGTCTGATATGCAAGAACTTCAGGAGCAACTTAGTTTGTACCGTTGATATCGATTTGGACTGCTGAGCACCCAAAGAAAATAAACCTTTTAACGAATAATACAACGACCAATTATTCAAGTATCGAATTTTTATAAGATTTTTATTTTTGAAGTAGCAGATACATTACTAACCTACCTTGGTGGCCTTAAAGCCGAAAGCCATAAAACTAATCATTTACTTTCATATAACCCCGACGTATCTATTTGTTTTTACCTTTTTCAACATCTGTTTTGGAGGTGTTGAGATATTTTTGAGCCGTATTCCCAATATTCTTATTTATGTCAAAATTACTTTGGCATCCTCAATAGTGTTGCCGTTTCTTTGGAGAGTCGATTGTGAAAAAAAAAATTTATATTTTTCTTATCGTCTGTATATTGTTTGAACTGTAGAGTGTGCCAGTCTTAATATGTAGGTTTTTTATTGATTGTATTGCAAGTCTAGCAAATAACAAGTGGCCGTGTAGTAAGGTATGAGCGTTGTATTTTATATGTTTGTATCAATGGCCTGGTGTTTAATATAGATATTAAGTATCCGCAAATCTTAATTATGCTACATTTCAACTATCGGAGTTGTCTGACTTTGTGTTACAGAATTGAGACTGTAAAATTTCGATCTAGTGATTTTGATAGCCTTGTGCATTCAGGATTTAAGTTCAATTTTTTACTAACGTAAGTTAAGTACACACATTTTTCATAATTATCTTTCAATTCACGTTTCACTTATGTGACTAATGATATCCCAGGGTTGCTGGTTTGTATTTTTGATGTTTTAAGTTATGTCAGAGTTTTATAAATATTAAAATAAGTCAGGTGTTTCAAATTGTCACTCCACAGCCCTAGATATTTTGATGTAGGTATTAACCATTCATTTATTCTTGGTAATTTAAACATTGTATTTTGAAAAAATCATCCATCATCTATCTGGTGTGGAGTGAGTAAAAAAATATAAAAGCAAATTCATTATCACAATGAAGTGCGTCCACATTTTTATCTACTCATAACTGTTTACATGCAGTATATCGTCATGTAAATCAACTAATAAAATTGTCACTTACCAAGCTTGCATTTTATACTCGAAATAACATTGTTTTTATTAGAAAAATGTTTAATCAGATAATTGATTTTAATCTTAACCAGTTAAAATTTTGTATTTAGGCTACGTGTTTTGGCATTTAAGTTTACTGATGTACACAAATTGTCATCTAAAATTTAATGAAACGTAATCTGTCCATTGTCCATTCCGGATTATATACAGGATCAAAAGTTCAACCCCAACAATGTAATATATACACATAACCCGATATTTAACTAATATTGTATTCTGTTCTCATCTTCGTCACTGCCTCATCAACTTTTATTAATTTTAATTAAGGATAACTCGCACTAGGCGGAGAAATGTTCAAAGATTATTAAAATTTAGTCAACTTTTCCTATTTTTGCAATGGAGGAAATGGGTTCTGTTACTCTAAACAGCTTACTTTCCACATCTTAGCTAACAAATATCCTTCAGTAGAGATAATAATATGTATTCATATTAGGGACTCCAATTACTCGCATCTCAACTACTCGAGTAGTTTTAGATGTACCAAAAAATATTTTATTAATTCAAATTTGTGTTTGTAAATAGATGATTAATAAATAAATATGCTTATTTTATTTCATTTATACATATATTTCAATTTATGAAGCATGTATTTCAAAAATAATAGAGAATTAAACGTCTCAAATTTTAATTTGGTTCGAGGTTTTGTTTTCTTTATTCCTCGTATAACCTCGGTTTAAAAGTTAACAATCAATTAAACTGTGCTATCTAGTTTTTCTGTCTGCTGTTTAAAAGAAAATAAAATTTAGAAATAAACTTTCATTTTTATATATAACGAGTATTACTCGAGTATTTTTCAAAATACTCCGAGTATCGAGTAGTTGAAAAACGGACGAGTATACTCGAATTGGAGTCTCTAATTCAGATATTGAAGACTCCACACAAACCGAGTTGAACCTTGATAGCTGAACAGAGATGGTGATAGCGTGTGTTCCAACAGTGCCGAACCTGCCATTGGGTGGTTTACTACACCAAATAATCTTAAAATATAGTCATATAGAAATGAAATAAAAAAGTTTTGTTTTAATGATATTATGTATCCCTGTCAGATGCTAAATATTTCATGTTATTTGACAAATTTTCTCAAGTATAACTGGATTTGCTTTTAAATAAGAATGGAATTCTTGGCAGGATTTTTTAAAAAATATTTTAACCAACAACATCGCTTTAAGTACTCCGACTTGTAATTGTGTTTTTTCTGTCGTCTACAACTTATTCATCTGTGAAAAGACTCTGTCTACGGGTGCATTTGTTCCGGGCAAGCATAAAATGTATTCAATGATTATTCTAAAGTTTTTATGGTTCAAATTCTTATTACGAATGTCGATTTTTTGCACTTTTTTTAAAATTGTTACCGTGTGTTGCCCTCTTTTTGAAACCGGGACATTTCGACGCCCTGAAGCTGTACTTGGGGACAACGGGACAGGCTACCTAAAAACGGGACGGTCCCGTTCAAAACGGGACGTATGGTCACTTTAGCTATGCCAAATCGAGCAGGGGTATTGAATAATATTTGTTTTTTTTTGTATTTTCATGATGGTTAGAGTTTAGAATAACTTATAAATTGCTAGTCATTTGTTTCACCATAATAAATAAATGTTTTATTCTATTTGTAAATAGTTGGTGTTTTCCGGTTTGTTTGTGTTAATTCTTAAGACAAATTGATGTAAATAAACTATGTTTGTAATAACCCAAAAAAATGTTTAATTCTTCATTTGTTTATTTTATTATTTAAATAATTTTTTCCTTAATTATTTACAGTAAAAATGAATTATTGAACAAAGATAAGACTTAACTGGCGAGGAGGGGAAAGTCTAGCATTAATAATCATTTGCGATACAGATAGGGAGGGGTGCCACATTTTTTTTTTTTTTTAAATTTTAATAAAAAAATGTTTGGCATGACAGCTTACGCCAATGCGCCAAATATTCTGAGTTGGGAAGTCATACGAGATTAACTCGATGGTAAATAATGTATCAGTTGTGCACAAAATCAACGATAAATAACATACACCCAGCCCAAGATCTCTTTTTTTTCAATTGAAAAAATCTGACCTTGCCGGGGATTGAGCCCGGGCCCCCCGATCGCTAGGACAAAGCTCTTGCCACTAGACCACAGGGACCGACAATTATCTATTTAACTCTTCCAGTGGGCTTTGAAACTGAAGGTCATTATTTTAATAACATATGCTTTTAACTTGGCTCCAATTACCTTAATGCACGGGTTCTTAACCCATGGGTCGTGTTGGGTTTTCTGAGGGGTCACCAAATTAAAAAAATATCCACTTCAACCGCTTCCCAGGCGTTCACACGAATACGTGTAAAAAAGTGTTCCAATTTCGGTGCTCACGCAAATACATGTGATACCCAAAGGGCGCCCATATGAGCATTTTAAAATCGTCATTCGATTTTCGGCGTTCACGCAAATACGTGTTTCATGTAATTTCACGATTTCTGACTTTGTATGAGACTATTATATGATATGGTATTATGTATGTACATATAATATTCTAAGAAAAAAATGTAAAAAAATAGACTTCGAAGAATTAAGAAGAAAATAAATTAGATTTTTTTTGGAACATTTTTTTAAAATAATATAATTTGCTGGGAAGTGGTTAATACAGTTTCGTTGATTTTTTTAACTAACTTATAAAAAGTGCCTTTTCAATTTGGTCTTGGGGGTTGCGGGTCACATGGCTCTTATAAAAAGGGGTCGCCACCCGAAAAAGGTTGGGATCCTATGCCTTAATGCAAAAACTTTGCAGACATGTGAGCAGTTCTATCTTTTATGGCACACCAAAGACTTTCTCCAGAATTACACTGCACACCCATGGAGTCGAAATTAATCTTGATATTTTTCAATATAAGAAATATATGTCACCACGATAGGGTTTATGGAGCTTATATAATAATCACAGAAGAAATGAAAACAGCAGAATTTGTAGTGCTAATGGTACTTTTATTAAATTTGTATGGGAGATTGCACATTGTTTCTAGGGATGAATTGAACATTGCACTTTCTACCCCAGAACCGAATAAGGTTTGCGTACAATACACATAATTACTAGAAACGTAATCTTCTGTAGAGACAGAACATAAATTTTTACTTAGCATAATACATTTAATGAATTCTCTTTTCATTGGCCTGATGGATGACCCCATTTCAAACATACACCACTACAAACAATGAAAAAGTACCGACCCTTTTCCAAAAATAATCAAAACCCTACGTGCAAGGCAGATATGAAAGGTAAAATTACTGAAGTAAATAACATACTTTTGTGAAACTTCGACACATGAAAAGGTTTTATAGTGTCTTTTTTAAATAAATATTATAGGAAGTTTAAATAATATACTTTGAGATGTGATCTCATATTCATTTGAATCAAACATGCCAAAATTGTGTCCTCGATACGGACCACAATGAAACAATGCTGCCAATATAACGATGTGTAAAAACGGTTTTTGTTTATTTTATTGTTGTTCCTGTTTCTCTTGAAAACTTTTATGTATTGTGGTCTTTGAGTTTGGCATGTTTATTGCTGGCTAATTTTGACTGCAAATATACAAGGTCAGAAAGGAAAACTTGTCCAATGATTCTTTCACTAAAACATAATGTGAAATTTTCATTGTAACATTCTTTATAGCGTTGGATGGCCCATATTTTGAGATTCAATATCATCACATCCAAATTTTTCAGGGCATAAAACAATATGTAATCAATAAAAACTATATTTCAATACCGTGGGCAGTAAATAACTGCGAAATTCGTTGCAGTAAAATATTCATACTTGTGTCTATCAAGTAATTTGTGAAAGGTAAATAAATATTAAGCAATAAATCTGACATTTATCAATTGCTTTAAAATCGATGACATATTTTTACTATGGAAAGAAAACAAATAAATGATATCAATTTGGTTAACCCCTTGAGCAGTTTGGACCACAGCTGTGCAGCTAAGTATTTTGTCATCTTATTATTTGTTTCAAATACACAAAATTTTATAAAAAAATGTACACAATTTTGAGTGTAAAAATCCATTTCGGTTTGATTTGCTTTCTAAAAATCAACGTCAATAGAGAACCATATCTTAACAGATGAAAGCAATAAAGATCCTAGGTAGAAAACCTATTTTAATAGAAAATAAGTCACCACTCGAAAGGGTTAAAGGTTGTATGTTTTTAAAATTGTGATAAAAAATATAAAGTTAACAGCTGCGTAATTTAAAGAATTTGGTGCATTTTAGAATCAAACCAAATATTTTAAATCAGCAGATTTTTTGCCAAAGCTGCTAATGAAGTGTTCAAATGAATGAACATCCTGGCGTCGAAAATCATAAAATTTGTTTTATTAATTATTTTATTAACATTAGATATTCAATCAAAAATTCAAAACAGTGATTCTATTGCTATTTCATAATAATGTTTTACAAATACATTTATAAGTAATAAAGTTTCTTAGAGCTATAAAATAAATATGGCATGCCATATTTCTGTAATATATATAATATCAAAGAAAAAAAAAAACAATATAGCTCATATTCACACAATGTACGTTTGTGAAGAAAAAATACATCTTTGAATTAGATCGGTAGTTTACAACAAACTCCCGAATTTAACATTACTTTGAACACTAGTAAGTCGTTATTCGGACACCCGTAAAGTTTATTCAGCATCATCGTAGCGAACTCTGCAAGAAAGAATAAAAAATATATATTCAAAATACATTACATAAGAGATACCAAAGTTTATACGCTATAAAAAAGGAATTTTTTATGAACTAAATAAATAACACAACACGATTTCTTTTTGTACAACTTCCACGTATTATAAAATGTAGTTAAGAGCTAATTGCCATTAAATGCAAAATAGCACTTGTACCGCCGGATATATTATAACACAACGCATATCACAAGAGTCAACCTTGTAACGCAGATGTTGACATTCCTCATTATGACAAAAGTATATAATGAAACCAAAAATAAAATTATCAATCGGTATCTCAAAGAGATTATTTATGAAAGCTTATATTCATATGTTGAAAACTATTATCATAAATCAGTGTAATCCGATAGCGAAGTGCACCATAATCACTGGACTGTAGGGTTTTAACAGGTTAAAGCGTAAAAAATTCTTTAATTCATTTAATTTCCATTTTAATTCACATGGATTAATGTATGGACTGTTTTAGAAGAATCAATATAATGGAACGCTATATCTCAGAGCTGACCTATAGATATGTGAAAACTTTTACATGTAATAAAAAAGACAATAAACATGATAAACCTATATTATTCTTCTTCACGTGAATGTTTCTGTGAGGTCTTTCAGAATCTTTCAGGTTCGCTGATAGAGCCACTCGCTGGCATAAGTCATAGTTAATAAACACAGTATTATATAATCGGCAGTATTGAAATTTTGCATAATTACCTTTGCTTATTGTTTGACCGCTTGCTGAGACGGCGCCCTGAGTCTTTACTGGACAAAGTGAATCGTTTTGTGGAAGCGGGGGCTACTCGAAGCTCTTTCGGTCCGCCGGAAATCTTTCCTGCGTTCACCTTTGAACAGAAACAACAATTTTAAGGTACACTAAGGCTTATAATAGGTTGACTAACATGAAAAGATAACTTATATTCTTCTGTCCAATTTTGCTTTGGGTCTATTTTCACTGCAAGTGACAGCTAACAAAAGGAATATTAATATACTGTGATTTATTTTGTGTATGATGAATAAATGATGTAATTTATTTCAAAATTTTTATTAGATGATGTCAGCTATCAATGTTGAAGTATATGAAGTCTAATAATCTAGTTAAAATCAACAGAAACTTGCTACTTTTTCATACAGTGTAGGATTAAATGTGAATATTGTTTGTCAAAACCTTTTCCATGAATTTTTTTATGAGCTCTGGGCAACTGAGATTGTCTTCGGGTTCCCATGAATCATGTCGCGAAGCCCATCCTTTCCAATGGATCAAAAACTCCCTCCCTCCATTCTTTTTATGGTGGACTTCCATTATTTTCTCCACCTGTAAATGTGAGCAACAGTTAGTCTATATAAATATACTTGTTATAATCCTATCATATACATCAATTCGATTATCAGAATTGCCAATAAAGAAAATCTTATGCGATACATTCAAATATGAAAATTTTCATAATCATTACCTCGTACTCTTCATTTTCATCATTTTCTTCATTTTCATCATCGTCTTTGAGTGAAGATTTCTTGGCGGTTTTAGATTTCTTTTTATTGGGTGATTTTGATTTCCCACCCTTTCTCTTTGTCGTTTTGCTTTCTTTACCGTTTTCCTTGAAAAAAAAGAACATTTTTTCTTTACGGTTTTACATATTCTAAACATTTGTGCCTGGTATGTTTTCTACTATAAATACTAGGTACATATTTTGCACTAGGAGCGTTACCTCACATATTGCAATTGATACGTCACATTGTTTCCATGTGTACAATTACCTAGAATAGTGGTGGTTAATGGGGTTCTAAGTGCAACATCAAGTTATTTCTAAATTTTACAACCTTTATTTAGTAAAATAAGCAAAAAAAACTTCTTCGGGAAAATTCAACAAATCTAATAAAATAAAAATTGACATATCATGAGATACATTTTATAAAAATTCATAGGCAAGAGTTTTGTTTCATAAACCATAGTGTAAATCAGCGGTCTCCAAAACTCAATAAGAATGTGAGCTACTTTCCGAAATTGAAATTGTCTGATGAGCTACTTATACATGATATATGAGGGCTTTGGAAGCAAAGATAGCTTACTATAAAAAAAAGCATCTAGCAGAAACAAAAGCTCTTATAACCTATTTTAATGCCGTTAATTCAAAGTAGATATTTTATTTCCCTATATAAAGTGCATAAAACATAATATGTATTAGTAAAATCCAGTCATTTTACCACACTTTTTTAGATATTTAAATTATAAATGTTGATAATGCTGCATTTGCTTTAAAATTTTCAAAACTGCTGTTTTTGCGGCCAAACGATTGATAAAAATTTGATCCTAGCAAATTTATAGATATGGTAAAAAAATCCTACGTCAGCTACTGAAAATGCCACCGCTAGCTACCGGTAGCTTGCGGGCGACCATTTGGCGATCACTGGTGTAAATCAATAATATTTACAACAAGTCAGATAAAGAATCTAAAACTATGTTACTAACTTGAGATCCTTTGAATTTGGCGACCAGTTCAGGACAAGCGACAGTGTCTTCCGGTTCCCACGTGTCACTTTCTGGTTGATACCCTTTCCATCTGATGAGGAAGTGGAGTTTGCCTTTGATCTTTTTGGAGGCTAGAATTTCTTCAACCTGTAAGAAAACACATTGGTAAAAGAAGTAATTGATTTGAAAGAGAATATGTGTATACAGGATACTGAGAAGTAGAGTGTATTCTTAACACATTTTTTATAGGTTTTTAATTACTATGGTAATTACGCACAAATTTGTGAATTGACTAAGGTGAACCAAGACAACTATGTGGATCCAAATGACAATGAAACATCAATTCGACACAAGTCGCGATCTATTAGTGTCGTTTTAGGACGAATTCATAATAAGGAATATGTCTAGCTTCTACGACAACATGTTTGGAGGATTTCTGACATGATTAACAATATATTGATTGAGTAGGCAGTTACTTGGTAGAACTCCATTATAATACGGAAAGAAAAATAACAATGTATTTTATGTAGAACTAAAATACATTGTTATTTTTCTTCCCGTATGATTGCTAATAATTTATGATCAATTTCTAATACTGACTTGGTGGCCATGTTGGATTCAACATCAAATAAGAGCAGAAGTTCAATTAGGTTTTTACCGCTCAGTGAAACATTGAGTAAGCGTTTAGACTTTAGAACTATACAGTTCTAATGTTTGCAGTGATAATCTGAATACTACCTGGTATGTTCCCAAAGCTCAGTATGAAGGTTAAATTCTGTACCATATGGATGTCAATAGAAAAATGACAGATATTTCACATGAATGGAAATCTAAAATCTGAGAATGTTCCCCACCCATAGACATTTAAGTGACAAAAAAGTTTTGAGACACCATAAAACAAAAGTCAAGAGTTAGCAATCATAGATAACCATTATTCTGAGATTCCACAATTTAAGACGGATATTGTTCACGAATAATTATTTTTATTCATTGGCATTGTTTACTATCTGCAAAATATTTCTCACTGTCATGTCACATCAGCTAGAGATACGTACGTGTAATTGGACTTAAGCTCTTTAAATTTAATGATCTTTCGTGAGGTAATATAATATCATATCTTGGGTCCACTTTTGGTTCGCGAATCAACGATTAAAAAACACTGCACTCAAGCGTCACTCCAAATACGGGTGTTGTTTGCGATTTTAGTAGAAAAACAAACCTCATATTCTTCTTCTTGTGCTTTTTTGGCAGCCTTTGCTCTAGCTTCTCGTTTCTTAGGGGGATCTTTGGGTGGCGGGGTCGGCGGCTTAGGTTCAGAATCCTTCGTGGAATCGTTCACGTCTCCATTATCGCTATGCGAAATATCACCACTGGCATCTGCTGGCGAATCGGTCTTGCGGTTGGTTCCGTTGTCAAGCGAACCATCCTCGTCTCCGGATTCGTTGCTCTTGGTCTTTTGCTTCGTCTTTCTCATTTCTGAGGACTGTAAAATGTTTTGCCGCTCAAATCGAAGAATATAAACACAGGGAATAACTAGACCGCCACAGTGTATAGTTTTATTGTCTATGAATACGGCGCAGAGCAGGGGACGCCACTACGCAGAATACCAACATTATGAAAATATATTAATTGTTTATGAGTCACTATACTCAATCCAAATTTTATTATTTTCAATTGATTTAAATTATTTTCTGCTGTGGATGGAATATTATATATCGAACTTTTGTTATTAAACTTTTATTCCATCACAAATAAACTGCAATAATTTATGTGTTTAGCAAAGCCTAATGAATTATGTCTCTGTAGGTTTTTAACGAAAAAATACTTAATTTTAAGAAATTCCAAATGTGATTGCCGAAAGAGGCCGATTAATTGAGTAAGACATTAGTAAAATAGAAATCAAGTATTTGACTAAGTCAGTGGCCTTGTAGCGTGCGCGCATTTAATTTACAACTTATTACTTTCTCAATCATTGCTTGTAAACGACTTATGCACGAGTGCTTATAATATTGACCGACTCAGTTTTTAGACGCAGAATAGTTTAAAATAGAAATAGATTAAGTTCGAAGGACCAGTTTGGGGTTATGTTCAGCTCGGCGCGTAAGACGGGCCAAGTTGAAACAACTTTTTCAAAATTCAAAGTCTATGTTCGAACCCGGCTCGGCGCGTAAATTAAGACGGGCCAAGTTGAAAAACTTTATTCAAAATTCAAAAGTCTAGGTCAATTAAAATGGAATTAAAATGAACATTTCAGACTGGCATTGACATTTCACAGCCCTTTCACATAACGACTTCCGAAAACATTATTATATTAATAAAAGCCGGAAAAAGTTCAGTAGAAGACTAATTTCAGTTTTACATTTTGACTAAACGCAAAATATTTTCTTTTTATTATTTTATGGCAACTTAATGACCAACAATCGTCTCATGTTTGCGTTGGTTGCGCAAAATTATAAACTTTCGCGAGCAAAATCAATTCGTTTGTTTATGGGCAAAAAATTACAGACATAATTTGAAAGATTTTTAATAATTTTAATTTTATGAATTCTGTGATAAAATTCAATGATAGAATACCATTATGAGATTTTAAAAACCCATAAGAAAGAATAAGCTAAGAATAAAGGGACTTTTTTTGGTCTTTTGACAACTGGGGATAGTTTTCAAATTCTGCAATATTTTGGCATTTATATTTTGCTTGCTGCATGAAAATCGCCAAATAGAGTTCAATAATCTAAATATAAATCAATAGAGAAATGAATGTTTGACCTGGTTGCGTTCATACCGTTCATCCGATTGCGATAGAACTTTTGTGTTTTGTTGTGTGGAGCACACAAAAGGTTTTTAATCTGTATATAAATATAAAAATGAATATTTGTTTGTGTATCCCGTATGCGTTGCTATACTGATCATCCGATTGCGTTAAAATTGTGATGAGTTGTTGTGCAGACACCCGTGAAGGTTCTTTCTGATTTTTTAAAATCTGAAATTCACTCCACACGACTTTGCAACGGTACCAGACTTTCAGTGAAGAAAAAGATAATGAGCATTATCATCGAAGCTAAAATTTTAAAGGTAAACGAGAAGATTTACTGCTGTCACGCACTGCTTGCAGTTTATGGTACGACTCCGCATTTGTAATGACATTAAAAAAAGCACAGGGGCAATCGCTACAAGTGTGTGGACTAAATTTGGAAAATTCATGTTTCTCTCATAGACACATGTATGTGGCCTGATCGCGCGATGGAAAACCTTCTGATTTATTCGTATACGCACCACAAAGACAACCCTAACATATTGTGTATTGACTATCTATCTTTGGTTGGCATTTTATCGCATGCCGGGTACTCGCTAGTATTAAATCACAAACATGCAGTCCTGTAAAAAATAAAATGAACCTTTAGTCGCCGTTTCCGAATTCGAAATCCAAAATTTCACTGAATATTGATGAAGATGTGTGTAATTTAGATTAAGATAATGGCGTGTACATCCGGAAATAACCTGATATCCCCGACTATACATATATGAGCCCAGCCCGTGGGCCGGGCCTTACCCGAGCCCGTGCAAACCTCTACTGCAGACTTATGGTCAAGCTTATTAATTTATTCTGTTGAAAAATAATAACTTTAAGAGGAAAAAGATATTTTGCAATTGCGTCTACACATAGACTTTTTGTTAAATACATAAATATTATTAAGAGATGGTGTAATTTCTAAGCTCGTAAATATAGGATTGACGTGTTTTGTGGTACGTTTACATGATATTGCAAATTAATGATGAATAATATTGTCTATACTAATGAATGTTTCTCCATATATTGAAAGAATCGGTCAAGTTCTAAGCCAGGGGTTCTTAACCTTATGCCCGCGGGCACATGTGCGCCCGCGGAACTGGTATCGTGCGCCCGTTACAATGTATCAAATAACGAAAAAAAACAAATTTTATCAGAATCGTAATTTATTTGTTGAAATTATTCCACGAAGAAGCTTTAATTCCAATGTTTTTATTTGCATGTAACTGTTTGGTATTTTTTATCAATTTTTTGGTAAATGTGGATAAAAGAAATCGTACATGAATGTAAAACATATGCTAGACCACCCAAGAAACCCACAACCCACAGAAAAATGATAAAAATTAATAAATATCAACAACTAAGGTTTTTTTTTCAAATCTGGTCTGCGCCCGTCACTATTCTCTAAAATCTCAAATGCGCCCGAAGTCACAGTATGGTTAAGAACCCCTGTTCTAAGCTTTCACTGTTGATTTTAATTGATGAATCTCATCTTGGATAATTTGTATTATTTGTTCTTGGAATATTTTCAAAAATAAGTCTTTGTAAGCAAAGCGTGCTTTTGCATTTGTTTGCTTGTTGAATATGTTTATTAATCCAAACCAATGTCAATTAAAAAAAACAAAGAAAGTAACATTATTTTTTTTATTAAAATATAAAGGCTTTTTAATAATATGAATACAAAAACAAAGGTGACAATATTTCACTGTAGAAGTCAGCACTACATTCACAATAATTCAGTTATAGATAATATAATATACTAGTATTGCTACCCGGCGTCGCTCGGACTAAGCGACCAATAATTATTTAATGTTATATCATTTGACATAATTATATCACAAAATCTAACATCCAAAATGGAATTAAAATAAAATCACAAACTTTATTTAATTTGATGACAGCCTCATTCTCGCCCATTAAAATGTCCAAATTCAAGGAAAAAATCTAATTTGCTGTCAAAGAAATGTCAAATAATACCTTCACGTAAATAATAAACATTATTATATTGCAACTTGCAACAACAATGCAAAATGGAATTACAGACCCACATACATACATACGCCGTTTCGGTTTTATATATAAGATTACAAGTCACTACAAGCTTGCCAACTGTAAGTTTTACGAAACCTTTTTGGTAGGTACAATAATAATTATCATAAATTTACAACATATATTTTTACTACCTTCTTATTAAATGACATTATCATTGTATGCACAATTGATAACATGTCTTTTAATGTAATATCAGTTTTATCAACAAATATAACTAAAATATACAAATTCCTATCATATCAAAGTTTCTATTGTTTATTAATAACATATATAAGGATACAAATACAGTTTTTACTTTTAAAAGTTGCAACTTTTTACCACCATTTTGTAATTACAACAAAAAGCGTTGTACCTACGTATAAAATGGATTCCAAATAATTTGGAAAACATTGAGATATTTTTCAAAGTGATAAGTTTAATATTAATATGAGCCGACACCAGCCATTTGGCCGCCCTTGATATAAAAGAGTTATATAATTCTAGTAATAAAAATATTTTTTACGACTTTAGCTGTCGTTTGTAATTTTTTTGACTTATTTCGAAATATATTGATGCATAGAAAATGATATTTACTATTATCTCACAAATATTTATCTGTAACTGATTTGCATATAATTACAGATCGAATTGGTTAAGAATTTTTACTAATGTAAATATCAAAATCGAGAAGACGAACCACTTTTTTGCTTCCTGTTCTATGTGCAACGTCCACACAGATTTGAATGTTGAATGTATAATGTTTTTTTCTAAGTTGAATTAAAAGTGCCTGTATATAGACTGTATCCAGCTATCTTTCCAATATAATTAAATGATTTAAAAATGTAGGACTATATTTTTTAAAGAATAATCAATTTTATAATATTACACACATAATTGATAGGCATATTTTTTCACATATTTATTTACGGAAGCGCTAGTTTTGCGTTGTTAATTCTTTAAGAATATTTTTATAAGCGCGGTAAAAATGAAGCTACATTCCTTGCTTTATTTTTAGTGACTATAAATGGCTTGCAACGACATTGAAAAATAAATCTCCGTCTGCCATTTCTTTGCATGCTTCCTCCCAAAATGTTGCCACAATTGAATGAAATCTAACCGGAGTTCAACTGGCTAGGAATATAAAAGCAAAACACATTGAAAACTGGAAGATGACCGGTAACAGAGCCCCACGTTGGGCGCCAATTGGCATAACCTTTAAGTTTTGTGAACCCTAACGAAACTGTCATCCATTTTGAGATGAAGGGCGGGAAATCTCTTTGACACTCTGCCACCTGACCTTCAGCTATATATTTTAAATGTGTTTTACACTGAGATATTTGACTACTTATACTTTAATAGTTGGGCTTGTGATACCAGTTGCTGGATTCCCAATTCCCTCCCCTGTGTTTACTTGTGTTTCTATCCAAGACAACGAAAGACTTGTTGTCAGTAGGGATATAATTAGAATTTGGATACGTGACGTTATATGCGGGCTCGGAGTACTTTTTCTCCCATTGTCGTCTGTATGTTTGCTTTAAAGGATTCATTCCGCCTTCATTTGTATTTTGATTAGAGTTCCTGAATGGGGAAACTGGCCGTGACGTGATACGCCTATTATATCCATCAGCGACTGGAGGATGACCGTCACGTTTATCTGAAATATTCAACACAAAAATGCTTTCAATAAAGCTTATAATTAACGACGGATCAAGATATACTAAGAATAATATCGATGGATGAAAGAGCTATTTTGTTAACTCTACGTTTGCCTGAATATGACTTAATAATGCCATCTTGTTGTATCATGCAATGTGCGTGTCCCGTAATTTTTTTACAACCAAAACTTATTTGAGTGCTTCGTAAAAACGTTTTAGGAGAATTTGATAACTAAATTGTCGTTCTAAAACATACTCTGCTAATTATCTAACTCCACAATTTTCTATTGTCTCATGTATTCGTTGTTTTTCTGCGCTGGAAAAAATAATCGTTTGAAAGTCCCATTTGAAATTATTCCAATCGGTTTTAAAATACCAAAATAAACAGTTTTTACCCTCTCCTGCACAATTGACAAATACGGATATAGCAAATTTACTCATTAAGCCATCGATATCGGTACAATTTCAATCATCAAGCAACTACTGATGAACTGCTTCATTAGGAGGTCACATGCTCCACAAAATTTGGTTTAAGCATGTTTTAGAAATTTATGCTTCTATAATATATAGATCTTTTAGATAATTTAAGCAATATATTTAGTCACGTCGTTAAATTCATCAACTATTGGAATGCGCGTCAACCTGGAACAATTTCGCGGGGGTTTTCAAACTTCTGCGCGGCCATGCTCAAGCGTAGCTTAACGGGAACATTGATTGTGACATGGATTTATCTAGTCTCCGATTTTTTCAATATAGCAGTGTTGGCGTTTTAAAATTTTCAATCACACAACGAATTTACTACGATGCTTATGTAATTTTGACTTTTAGAAATATTAAATTAGATAAGAGAGTTATTTGTATGCATACGTGTTTCATGGTTTCTTTTCGCTGTTGTACCACCAAAGCCTTTTTTTGGTTCGTCTACATTCGTCACGTGAAGTCTATATGATGGTGAAGCTGATCGCCTTCTTGGTGAAGATTTGTTGCTACTTACGGAAGTTCTGTAAAAAGACAAAAAAGACTTAGTTGTAGACAAGCCTTAAGAATGTGGCAGAATTTAATAAGACCGTATTTAAAGTATAAACGAAAATTCAATTCAATTACACCTCATCCCTAAAAGGAGTACTGTATTGTACACGCTTAAAACTGAAAATGAAACATTTTTCTCTTCTTTTTAGAGGCTGAGTTGATAACCTTGACATACTCAACTTGCATACTCCCAGTTTTTACCGACGTGGTCGTAAACAAAACCAAACATTTTCTTTTATCAGAACTTGTTTGTCACGTAAGTTATTTGATTCAACTGTCACAAGGGCTGTTCAGTTGTTCAATGCATTGCCTATTGAGGTGAAAGTTTCCAGAATGAAAGAGGAATTGGTGTTTTGTTTTTGAAATTGTTTCTGCTCTTTTAATCTCTGCATTGTGTCTTTTATGCCTTTATCTGTTGAATGATTGTTATGTTTACTTTTTGATATGTGGCGTCTTTATTATATACATATTGCAAATGCATGGCGCATTGGCGTCAGCTGTAATTCCACGTATTGTATTTATAATAAACAATGACTTTTGCACCCTGCTACTAAGTGTACCTAACCTTACCGTTCGTCGTCAACCAATCACGGAACTCATACATACTAATACACGTACACGTTTTGTGTATATGTTACAGTGAAACTGTATTCTCAGTGAAAATGTATCAAGTAATAGATTTGTATGACAACATGATTTCACTGGTCACGATCATTGAAATTATTGGCCCAAAATCGATGATTTACCGGCCTTTAATTGAAGCAAACCAAAATCAGTAAGTAGTCCCTTTCATAAAAAGAGAACTAAAGAAAGCACAGACAAACATAGGGATGAAGATAGGGCGGTCAAATTTAATTTCAATGACAGCTTGGAGAAGAATATAGTTTCACTGAGAATACAGTTTCACTGTAACATATACATATATAAAACGTATCCATGTAGTTAGAAGAACCAACTTATATAGCGTATACAGCATATACTCTACTAGCCGTACAGAAGTAAAACAGGTTAATACGGAAAGAAAAATAACAATGTATTTTAATTCTACATAAATTATTTTTAAATATTTGTTGATAGCTATTTCGGCTTACGCCTTCGTCAGAACTATGTTTAAAACGTGTATTAGAGATAGCTTATATACCCTTTGCTAGACAGGGTGCCTCCTACATAATCTCTTTCTGTTGAAACCATACCGACGTCACATGAAAGAATTTAAATAAGTAAAATAGTTCTGACGAAGGCGTAAGCCGAAATAGCTATCAACAAATATTTAAAAATAATTTATGTAGAATTAAAATACATTGTTATTTTTCTTTCCGTATTATAATGGAGTTCTTCCAAGTAAATGCCTACTCAATCAATAAAACAGGTTAAATAACTTTTTTTAGAAAAAGAAATGATATTTTTACCGCCTTATTGAAGGGTTGTAGAGGGGTAAAGCATCTTTATGATGTATAACTCCTTGATGTTTGTCTTCAGACATTGCATCTTTTAGTGCGACTTCTTCAGACGAAGGTTGTTCCTGTTCTGTCGGAGTCTGGAAGCATATAAAAACATCATGTATGACTTTGTCTTTTTAACAGAAAATGCAGAACCCGATTCAGATCATAGATGGCAACCCGAGACATTTCACTCGTATTCAAAATTTATTTATAATACAACACACAAAAAGCAAGAAAAGTTTCGCTCATCGCGATACCGCAAAAACCCTATTGAGCTGTCATAACTTTATGTCAGTTTATGGTCTATTTAAAACAAAAAAAAATCAATAATAATTATGATAAACGATTGATGTTTTTGACAAAAGTGCTAAAATATGCTCTAGCTATTTACGTACAGAATGTGTCGGTTGAGAAACGCTGGTATAGCCACAGTTGGTTTAATTTAAAAACAACTATTTTTACCAGGGCTGTGGAGTCGGTGAAAAAAAGTTCGACTCCGACACCAGCATTTACCAAAACCACGACTGCGTCATTGACCAAAAACACGACTCCGACTAAAAAAGTTTAACCTAGCCATTCCGAACACTATAGATTTTGTCCCAACAGCTACTTTACCTTAAATATCTATCTTAATACTAGTGATACGATGTCTAAACTTTTGGTATTCTTTAATCATAGTTTTTTACAAATTTTGCAGAAAAAAATATGATATTTATTGGCTAGTTGCGCCGTAATCGATTAAAAAGGAGAAGAAGACGGAATTTTTCAGTCTAATAAGCGATAAGAAAACGTGACCATAGTGAGTCATATATAACATGGGCGGAGTGTTTCATATCTGGCAACAATAAAATGCGATAAGCGATAAGATAAGAGATAAGGTAATATGAATTCGTGCACGGCTATTGGCTTGTTAGTCCGCCATAGCCGCTGGAGTGGAAACGTCATCGTTTTCATGCGCGACTTAAATATGAATAATTATAGGAAAAATAGGGATTTTTGTTTGATTTTTTTTTCAGAAAGATGTATAAATATACATCAAAGGATATTCAATCATTTTTTTATTGCATTCAATGCCAATAAGGCCAAAACACTGGGGTCTTTTTTTAACCCCCTTCGGCATGAGAGTCATTTTTCAAGGATATTCCTACGAAGGTTAATATCGTCACTTTTTTTGCCTAATTTTGTGTGTGACGGTGATGCGCGCGCATCTTAAAATTTCACTCTCATCATTTTTGCATAACGCGCCTAAAGAAGTATAACTTCAAAAACTGTCGCCAAGGTTTCACGATAAACAGTTAAATTGCTTATATAAATTTCCAAGCTAATTTATAGTATGAAAAATTGAGATGGGTTTCAGCGACTCGAAATAGTGTGCCATGTCAGAAAGTATCCATATGTTTCCGTGCTTAGTTTGAAAATTCTAAATTTCAAAAAAGGAACGCTTAAAATACATGACAATTTTGGTGACTTTTATGAGCATATAAAATGGCTATCAAAGTTACCGCTTCTGTATTTTCTGATTGTATTTGATCCACGGGGTGATATCTCGGTAGTTTTTCTCTGATGAGGTAATCAACGTAGGCTTTCCTGTACTCCGGTTGGCATTCGAATTTTCCTCCCATAACTATACTTTCCGGTCGTTTCATGGGCTGTGATTTTTTGACAGTTCCATGGTTCACATACTTCGTTTCGAATTCCGATTTCTTCGTTGTTTCGTTGATATGTTTATCCTGAAAACAAAATAATCACGCTGCAGGTAGTCCATATCCATTATTTAAAGCAGTAGTCGACAACTTTTTTACATCAGCGGACAGGTAAAAATTGGAAAAATATTTCGCAGACCGGCGTCAAATAGATACACATATTTACATACCAACTATACGATGATAAATAAGTAAAAAAATAAATTAATCGTTTTATTTCAAATATTTTATACCCTCACCCAGTAACCCATATAAATGTCAAAATTGGACATATACATATGTGAGTTATTTTTTATTTGTATGCAATTTGACTTGCGACCGTTTTGATTGGGTCCAAGGTCGCGGAACCGGACCTGTTGCAAAGTCGATAACGTTTGCTTCGGGATAATACATTCAAACGTAACAATTGAATATGACATCGAATTTTATTTATTCAAGCAAACAAAGTTTTTTTTTGTATTTTATGCGACATACATATGTACATGTATTATGCCAAATTTTTTTGCAGACCGCTGCCGGTCCGAGGATCACATGTTTAACTTTTGCCTGGCTGAGGGTGAAACAGTCGACCACCACTACTACTTTATCTTAAATATCTATCTTAATATTAGTGATACAACGTGTTAACTTTTGGTATTTTTAAATCATTGTTTTTTACATATTTTGCAGTAAAAAAATATGATTTTCACCAGTTTCGTCACAATTAAATAAAAAATAAAATATGTCGGATAATTATTGGCCGAAAACCATTTATATTGTCGCTACCAATTGCCAAGATTAAAACTTCACTGCGCATACGTGATAAGATGACGTTATATTATCTCAAACGCGCTTTTTTTAACGAACATTCCAAATCAAATGGATGCTTTTTACATTAAAATGTCTGTAGATAAGAAGTCACATTCACGGTTCGCATCGCCAGTCTAGAATTAACAAGAACACGGTCTGGTTGTCTCATTCATGCACGACGTAAAATATGAATAATTATCGATTTTCATATAAATTCTTTTATAGAACGATGTATAAAGATACGTCAAAGCATAATCAATCATTTTTTTATTGCAGTCTAGGACAATAAGGCCATACCACTGGGGTATTTTTTAGACCCCCCTTCGGCCTACGAGCTATTTTTGAAGGACAGTATTTCGAAGGTTAAGAACACTTATGTATGTATTTAAAGTACAAACGTTTGTTGAAGAGCTTTTTTGAAAGAAAAATATTTTTGGTAAACCTTTGAACGGGATAAAATTTATGCTAGGTAATAATTATCTTTGATCACCTGAGATATACATACATGCAATATATTTATATGAGAAAGAGTCCAAATGTTAACATTTTGTATGCCACTTTCAAGTAAGTTACCTCGCTGTTTCTTCCAGGCGAGTAAACAGTCTGTGAATAGGTTCTGACTCTTTGTGCTCTTGGTGGACGGCCGGCAAGGCGGTCCTCAAGAGAACTGCTTAGCGAAGGAGTCGCTGGATGAATATCAGACAGTCCAGACACTTTCTTGTCAAATTTATCATTCGTTCTTAAGTTGTAGCCAGGCATCAATGGGGAGTCCAGTTTCCTTGGAGCTGGAGCCTTACCATATCTCGTCACATCATCTGTGGACACAGTAAGACTACCTTCAGGCTTAAAATGTAAAGCAAGCGGATCTGTGACATTTGTGTCGTAAGGATTATATTTTTGTCGGTTGGTAATCGTGTTTAGGTTTGCTGGTATCTGCACCGGCGGAAGTCCTGTATATTTGGCTTTGTATTCTGGAGTATTGTAAAATTCTCCTTCCAGTCTTAGACTAGGAGACTGCCTAATGGAAGCACGTTTTTCAACACTTGGATATTCTATATATGAAGCTTTATATTCTCCAAGTGAATTGAAATCTCCTTCGCATTTGAGGTTAGTATTTCTTCTAATTATTTCAGGTTTTTTAGAAGATACCGCATGCTCGATGAATTTACTAAGAGTCTCTGAATATGCGTTCATTTTTCCTTCATTATCAACGTGAAGCAAAGACAGAGGCCTTTTGGTAACAGGTCTATGTCTCGGAAAATCCACAAATACTTCTTTATATTCTGGTAAATATGACAAATCACCTTCTAAATGCAGGTTGGTATTTCTCTTCGCCAATGGAGGGCGTTTGCAATTTTCATAGTTAACGAATTTATCTTGACTTTCAGTGACTGCGTCGATGTTTCCCTCGAGAAATAGTTGAGTATTTCTACGAAGAAGTTCAGGCCGCTTGTTAAACGCGTATTGGGTGAATTGATCTGCCTTTTCGGTATGAAACAACATGTCACCTGGAAGAAATCTCTATTTAAATTGATAATAACATGCATTAAATCAATTCACAGAATGAGATATTTTTTGCGATACCTTCAAGACGGAGTCCTTCTTGGCTTTGGAAACAACGTCGGTGACGGTGTTCTGGGTTAGGTACAATTCTTAAAGGATTTCCGAACAAATCTTCAGAATGACTAGAACACCTTCTCATGTTTTCGTTTTCCTGAAAAAGTGGATGGATTGTATTAATCAAAAAAATTCTAAAAAGTATGTCAGCTCTCGATGTTAAGCATATTTATAAATATTATGATAGAAGTGTGAAGGAGTGAGATATGATGGGCCAGAAAGGGATGAAAACATTACAGAATTATTTCCGTATGATATATTCATATTTACAGAATAAATCAAGCATTTACGTATTATACACGGAAGAGCAGAGACGGCTCTTGTGCTGTGGTGCACTGATCCCCTATTTATATTCAGACATTTGGCATTATAAAAATATTTGCGTATCCTCTACGAATATTGAAGAAACCGATGATTCACACATGTCAAGCGAACGACAATGGCATACTAATCGATTTTTGATGTAATAGCTTGCATTGCTAAGTGGTCTTCAACATTTTAATTATAATCTATTTTTCTTACATTTTGCTTCAATTTATTTGCTTAGTTATAATACCAATTGTTTGTCATACCTTGTAATTATTACTTAAACTTTGTAAAAATATCAGTGTTTTGTTGTATTTCTTATCAGTTGACAATGCTCGCCATGAGCGAAACCGGTCCTAATCCAATCATTTTTTTATGGAAAAAATACTAAAAATACTAAAAATGTTTTAATATTTTTTATAATAATAATACAGTTGTCAAAGTCAGTCAATGACGCGCAGATAACAGGGTTCAAACAGTCAATAAAAAAGATTTTTTGACGTCACGCCAATTTTAACCACACCAGACGTAAAATTTGAAAAAATAGTCATATCATGACGATCGTTGTCGAATGCATGTAACAACTTTTGGATATACCTTGTTGCGTTCAGTTAGGATTAACTCGCAAATTTTAAGCAGACGAAGAATGGATTTCTTGCACAAATAGTTTTTTGGCACTCCCTAATATATTTGTCACCGGCCGCCACTACGGAGGAGTAGTATATATGTATGTGTACCTACTTGAATTTAATATCTTATATATAAAACAGAAACGGCGTATGTATGTCTGTGGGTCTGTTATTCCCTTTTGCATTGTTGGTCATTAAGTTGCCATAAAAACGAATATGAAAGAAAATATGTTTGAATTTTTATCGGCGAAGACATTTAGTCAAAATGTAATAAATTAGTCTTCTACTGGACTATTCCCGGCTTTTATTATTAATAATAATGTTTATTATTTACGTGAAGGTATTATTTGAAATTTCTTTGACAGCAAATTAGATTTTTTCCTTGAATTTGGACATTTTAATGGGCGAGAATGGGGCTGTCATCAAATTAAATAATAATAATTGTTGGTCGCTTAGTCCGAGCGACGCCGGGTAGCAATACTAGTATTATTTATAAACAAATGTACCTTTTCTTCCTCTATATCCTTGGCAATATCACCAAGGGAACGAGCAATCGCAGGAGGAGCTCTAAAACACCTCGTGTATTCAGAAGTGATATCCTTCAATGATCCTGATTCTAAATATAAGTTGTCTCGGTTCGTAGATGTCTCTAAAGAGGAAATAACATAAACAAAGAAAAAATTGAATACGATGAAAAAACAGTATATTAGTTCTACAAACATTATTTCTTATAATACATATTTGATAAATATTGCGGCTGACGCTCTCGTCAGAACTATCACTAAGCATAAAAAAATTAATAACACATTTAGTGGACGACATAGCAGTTGCGCGTTACACTCTAACTTCTTTAACAGTTCACTCGAGTGTGCGGCAGCCATTAATACTAAATATTTTTCTCCCCTCTGACATAAGAATCCACCTACCGCACTTAGCCTACGCGTTCAGTATAAAGCAAATTAGGGAGTTAAAAAAACGCGCAATCTTTTTTTTGTGGGCGTCATTCAGAACATTCTCACAGCACTTCTCATTCGAGTGCATAAGTAGCGTGGCCAGTCTGTACCTAGGTATACGATGTCGATAAAAACTCGTAGTTCTAGGAGTTCTGTCTTCGTCTGATCTGTCCAGTCCGTGGTCGAGTGTGAACGTCGTTGGCTTAGATTGTGGAGCGCGCTGGGTGGAATCCCAGTTAGGGATTTTCACTTATCAATAGTGCTATTCATTTTGATCCTTAAAATGGACCTGTCGATAGCGATGAGTTAATCATTAGTCATGTCGTGGACCTATAATTTATATCTCTACTTCCTTAACCAGTACTAAAACCTTTTTTGTACTTATCCCTCATTGAATGAATTAACATCACTGATCATCAGACTGATTTCGCTTATCGCGAGCATTTTTAATTGATTTGGTTAAAAATGTTCGATACGAGCGAAACCGGTCCTGATCCTAATACATTAAATGTGGAATAAGCACAAAAAATTTCTTGTTATTTTTGATAAAATGCCATTCCACCACCACCTTCACCACCAACAAGTATTGATCAATAAAGGTATGTAAGTAAAATTAAAGTTATTTACATTAAAAATCGGCCCAAACATTTCTTTAAAAGGTCCATACATATTGATCAATCCACTGTAGAGACTCCAATTCAAGTATCGAACACTCGATACTCGAATATTTTGAAAAATACTCGAGTAATACTCGTTATTTATAAATGAAGTTTTATTTCCAAATTTCAATAATGTTGAACCGTTTAACTTCTTAGTCTTACGGGTCGTCTTAGCTGGGCGAGGCGATCCGGGTCAGCTTTGAAAGCGGCAGAGTTTTAAAATATCAAACGGTCCTCGCCCATGCAAGTGTCATATGTCGGAGAAGCGATCCGGTCAGGACGGCATATGTCGTAAGTCGACTCAAGTGCCTGACTCATGGCGAACGCGAATCGCTTGAAAATATCAAACGGTCCAAGCTCACCAGAGCGTTAATTGCGTCTGGCCGAGCGATGGCACATAAGACCTTTGATCAACTACGTTTTAAATTGACTGGATTCGCCTTAATTCTCTTGCCGGTTCGCGTCGCTTACCTAAGACACGGGGTTACGCGTGGATTTGCCGTTGAGGCTATGCAAGAATTTTACTTTTGCTTTGGGTCCTGCTGACTTATCTTATGTTTTATAAATTGAAATAAATGTATGAACGAAATCAAATAAGCTCATTTATTTATTTATCACCTATCTATAGACACAAATTTGAATTAATTAAAGATATTTTGGTACTCGATAGTCTAATAGTTGAGATGTCGAGTTATTGGAGTCTCTAATTCACTGTGTTCGATTTAATTTAACGATATGATTACAAAATATCATGTTCTTACCGTGAGGCCTTCGTCGACTGTACCAGTGCAGTTCGTCGACGGTAGTTCCTGGCGGAAATCCCCCTGGGCGACAAATCAGTTCCGGTTCTGAGGCAGCGCGAAACCCCGAGCTTAGAACACCGGCACCAGCTAAGCGACGCCTTGCAACGTCCCGGCGCCTGGAAAATTTATTAAACCATTTTCATTTTACTGTGTGGTTATTCGTTAGATATAAAAAGGATGACATAGTCTATGGTTGTAATTGCAATTATGTTTCTCTATAGTTGAGGATTTTGACTAATGATGCTTGATGGAATTTCAATATAAATTTTGAATCGTGTGAACTTTGTACTATTACATGAGTTTTCATCACTCGGCTGGGGTTTCACCTTTCGACATTTCTCGACATTTTGACATAATTGTCATTTTTGCCTAAAATTACCTTTTAGTTGGAAAAACTTGTATTTACCGCATTCTATCATCATATGAATTTCAGAATTATCTATGGTTGAATAACAGAGTTAATTACAGAGTTGCACTGCATCTGCACATTTTTTTTGACAATATTCTAAGATTGTCATCATTATTTACATCACTAGATCATTAAGATCATTATTTCTAAGCTAGAGTAGTGAAAAAGTACGCTTAAAATAAGTAAGTTGAAACATTTTTCTTGCTCATTTTTACAGGTGAATTTTAATCAATCGAAACTTCAAACGTTCGAAGTTTTCAAAGTAAGGTTTCGATTTGTGTTTCTACGGGAAATTATTGTTTTCAGTTGTTTAAACTCTCTTTTTTACAAAAGAAAGTTTTTCAGTTTTTAAGTACAAAGTTAAGAGTATTAATATCACTGTTTTATTGTATTTCTTATCAGTTGACAATGCTCGCCATGAGCAAAACCGGTCCTGGTCAAATAAATTTTATGTGGAAGAAGTACTAAAAATGTATTATTATTTTTATTTTAATGCCTTTCCACCAAGTATTGACAGTGAACACCTTAAATGTGAAATGTCAAACAATTCAAGTGATTATTCTGCTCCAAATCCGTATTTATTTACAACCAAGTTAATACAGCTTTTTCATTGTAATATGAAATTTTGTCGCCGTTTTGCTATTTTAACACACAAAATTTGAAATGAGACCATCACATAAAATTTTATGATAAATATTATGGAGTGCGAAGTTTACCGTCGTTGGCATTTTATAATATTACCTATGTAAGTATTTTTCCGTAAGTTTTGATTATGAATAATATGTTACATGGAATGTGGAAGCCAGGTGTGGTTTTGGTCACACCATAAATAATATGCTACGTTTTGACTCGGATAAGAGGTTGTCAATAATTTATTGCTCACACACGTCCAATGTTGAATAATAATACGAAAATAAGTCGTTATGACCCGTATTGAGCATGTTATATTATATTAGCTCGACTTAATATATAATTGAGATAAAAAGACTTAGTCTAGACCAGTGGTTCTCACAGAAAATTGCACCGTGGCTGCATCGTAAACATTAGGGGTCATATAAAAATGTCTGGTGACCGTACCAAAGTTTTGTTTCGAGGTTTTAATTTTATACGAAAACTCTCATTTTCATAATCTTTCTTGAGAAATTAGCTTGTTAAACCATTTTTTTTATATCAATATATTCTATGAAGCTCTTGATGGCTGCAGTTAAATCCTCTGGTGGCCGCACATAACCACGACTGGTATAGACAATTGCGGGCACCGACAGCTTCATAGAAAAGATTGATATTAAAAACATGTGGTTTTACAAGTTAATTTATCAAGAAATACTCTGAAAATGGAAAATGTTGTGTGCAATTAATACCAATAGTAAATTGCCAAATACGTTTAGGCCCATTTGTCAAAGCTAAAACACAACAGATTAAAAACAATTTGGTGCGGCTACCAGACATTTCCGCAAGACTACTCGTGTGCATGATGCGGCCAAAGGATAAAAAAGATTTTTAAGTCATTCGATCAACTCAATTAGAAACGTAATCACATGCATCATTGTCCATGATCTCAAATTTTAATTGAAACAAATGAATATTTGAAATTGACCTTGCCAGCACTTTAGCTTGGCCTTAGATAAGGTAAGTCCAAGCTAAAGATACTGAGATTTAACGAACACACCGCTTTTTAAAAGCGCCAAGCTAATGCTACAAAAGCGAAATTATACTTTATGTTTAATGCTAGGAGCAAACTATCCATAAAGAGTAAACTTCTACTATATACAGCAATAACTCGTCCAATTATGGTGTACGCCACACCAGTGTGGGCGTTTGCTCACCAAAAGCATCTGAAGACTCTCCAGGTCGTTGAGAATAAATCATTGAGGCAAGTATGTGATGCTCCATGGTTCGTGCGTGGATCGCTGTTACACAGAGATTTAAGTGTGCCCACTATTCGCGAATTCGTTCGTGAAACCTCTAAAAAGTTTCATAAGCCTTCACGATAACCCCACAATCTTTTGCTTGCAGAATCATGACGAAAAGACATCAGAGAATTGATTTAGGCCGAGAGCTATTCTTCTCGATGACCCTCCCTAGGTAGAAACGCAATAGTAAACTGACTTCTCAACTGTAGCGATCGCGCCCTCCTCTCGGCAGTGAAGGGAAGGGAATGTCAACAAATAAAATTCAAGTGTTTAAAACATTTAGAGACAAAGGAGACTGGAAGAACTTTGGCGCTAACACGCCTTAGAACTTGATGCTCTGTCAAATTGATATAAAAAAAAGCTATTCGACTACAGAACTTGTGATTTGAACAGGTGTCGATAAAATTATTGTTTTACATTCACCTGCTGTCGAATTTAAGGAAGCTTTTTTCGGGCAATGCAGGTAGTGGTGGTTTGGTAGTTTCTGATTTATCGTTTATCAAAGCGCTTAAAGAAAAGTGGCTATTACCTTCCATTAGGCTTTGGTATTCACAAGAAGTTATAATAGTCTGATGGCTTCAGCGGAAGTTCATTGTGGTTTCACACGCTCTCTGATTTTACTTCATTTTGAATAGAAGAAGTCAATAGTAAACTTATATTAAGGTCATGTTTATAGTTGAAATCATAAAATAAAAAAAAAACACGAATGTTTACAAATGGCCGAAGTTTTAAATGCTGCCAACTTTACGAATTTCGCGAAACGAATTTAAATTGATTGTTGTATTAAATTTCGCATGCTATAACTGTAAATACCGCTGGCTATAGTTGTTAATCTTTTCGCCGCGTATGACCGCTATACATGTCCTGGCTGACATGCCCTCAGCGCGTATGACGTGTATAGCGGTCATGGACGATGCGCGGAGTTTTGAGCCTCATAAAACCGGTATCTCTAATGTTTTAGGGTTCAAAATCGGTCGAAAATATTACTGAAAGAAAACCAGTAATGACAGTAAAGATTTTAAAAATGAAGTGTTTTAGACATAAATTATTATCCAGCTCAAGTTTATTAATTGAAAAAATATTTTTTTCTTCTTCGGTTAGAATTGATATGGTCTCGTTAATTTATTTTCAGAACTAACGATCGTTCGCATAGAAAAGTATTATTTTCTCACTTTGATCCTGACACATTATATGTTACGGACATTAAGAATAAAATTTATCCTGGTCATGATCTAATAAATTTAATGTGGAATAACTACTAAAAATGTTTTATATTTTTTATTATACATTGAAACCCCGATTCTAGGTTTTCCAAGGGACCGTATAAAACAAAACGATTAATGCGGGAAACGATGAATGCGGGAAAGTTTTATATATGAACTAAATGCCGGGACTATAGAAAACGAACGCACCACGCGGGAAAACGTATAATGCGAGAACGTAAGATCGGAGTTCCACTGTATATGCCATTCCACCAAGTTTTGACAGTGAGCACCGTAAAAGTTATCCTTTCTTATTTAAATATTAAATCGCATTATTTGATGTTTTTATTTATTTAATAACCAACAAATAAAATCTTATATATAAAACCGAAACGGGGGATGTATGTCTGTAATTCCCTTTTGCATTGTTGTTGCAAGTTCAAACAAACGAATTGATTTCGCTCGCGAAAGTTTCGACGGTAAATTTGTTTCGTTATCAATGTATGTGTGTAGAGACTCCAATTACTCGAGTATCGAGTAGTACATATATAAAACCGAAACGGCGTATGTATGTATGTATGTCTGTAATTCCCTTTTGCATTGTTGGTCATTAAGTTGCCATAAAAACGAATATGAAAGAAAATATGTTTGATTTTTTTATCGGCGAAGACATTTAGTCAAAATGTAATAAATTAGTCTTCTACTGGAATTTTCCCGGCTTTTATTAATATAATAATGTTTTTATTTACGTGAAGGTATTATTTGACATTTTAATGGGCGAGAATGGGGCTGTCAATATATGAAAGGGGCTGTGAAATGTCAATGCCAGTCTGAAATGTTCATTTTAATTCCATTTTAATTGTCCTAGACTTTTGAATTTTGAAAAAAGTTTTTTCAACTTGGCCCGTCTGAATTTACGCGCCGAGGTGAACATAACCCCAAACTGGTCCGAGCGAAGCCGGGTTCGAACACTAGTTAATCATATGTTATATAAATTATTTCTGCAATTCTGCATTCTCAGCTGCATAAAATAGGGCAAGAAAACGTGCTTTTAAAAATAGTCCCAACATTCAAATTTCGACCCGAACGATAAAAATTCTAAATGATTTCCGCAAGTAAATTATATCGAGTATACATAATTTATCGCCATTATCAAAGGAAGAAAAACCTATTTTGTTATTCGCGGCATTTTATTCCGTGCTGTTTTGTTTTTTGCCTGGCTTTTGTTTCGATAATGAGGCTATTTCCGGAAAATGGCGGTTGGAATTTCCGTGTCTCAAAAAAAAAGACTTTTCCAGTGTATTTAAGACATCCGTATTTTTTTGGCTGTCCGTAAAAACCAGGGCTGTGGAGTCGGAGTCGGAGTCGTCGCGGCGTTTTGGCCGGAGTCGTACTCGGAGTCGGCAACTTTGAAAAGTTTTAACCTTTTATTTTTGCATATAATATGTAAATTTTGGATATTGGCCGAATTCGTAGGGTTGATATATTATATACTTGAATACACATAAATAGGAAAATTAGGAAAAAAAAATGACGATATTAAATTTTGTCTGCTGGAGTCGGAGTCGGCATTTTTTTTACCAACACCATGCCCTGGTAAAAACAGCTAAAAATGAATGTTCTTTTATTCTATATTATACTAGCCGGTACCCGGCAAGCGTTGCAATGCCACTCAAGGAAAGGAAGTGTTTGTGTTTTAATTGTGTATGGCTGTATGTACTAATTCAAAAACCTTTGAAGGTATGCACACAACAAATCATCAAAGTTTTATCGCAATCAAATGAACTTTATAGAAACGCATACGGGACATACAATCGTTCATTTTTATATGTATAGATAGATAGGTAATTAAGAAATCTTCCTTGGCGTCCACACAACAAACCACAAAAGTTTGATCGCAATCGGATGAACGGTATAGGATCGCATACGGTACAAAAAAAAACATTCATTTTTATATTCTTATATACAGGTAATTAAAATTTTTTTGTGGTCGTCTATAAAACAATTCACTTAAGCTTTATCGCAATGGGATGAACGATTTGGGAACGGAAGAACCTTCCCGGGCGTCTAGATAATAAATCACCAATGTTTTATTGCTATATAGAAATAATATTAGGGGGTATTTTAATAGAGCATCGACATAGGGTCGGTCCCTGTGGTCTAGTGGCAAGAGCTTTGTCCTAGCGATCGGGGGGCCCAGGTTCAATTCCCGGCAAGGTCAAATTTTTTCAATAGAAAAAAGAGATCATGGGCGATTTTGTGCACAACTGATACATTATTTATCATCGAGTTAATCTCGTATGACTTTCACAATAAAGAATATTTGGCGCATTGGCGTAAGTTGTAATGCAAATCGACTGAAAAATAATCTCTTAGTCTTCAATTAGTTTTGAGCCCATGAAGTCTGGCACGGATGCCAACGACGTTGACCACTGTACCATAGTCCCGACATATCATGTTGATTTATAATTCGTGAATTTAACGCACACACTAGCTAAAAACTAGACAGGCACATAGATTTTTCCAGCACTTACATTAATCAATGCCAATTAAAACACTGTTACCAATTTAAGACTAAGGTAAATGTACTAGTAGTTGACCATGTACCAGTAGTTGACCTTTTGAGAATAAAATGGCCCAAAATAAGAAATGCAGATGCGGAATTGCTCTAAATTGTAAGGTTCAGACAAGTTAAGCCATCTGTGGTCGGAATGAGCCACCTACACATCACCATATAGCCAATGGAGTGCCAGGGTGGCCATTTGAAAACAACACCTAGTGAGGAAAGTGTATTATTTCAAATTTCTTAAGTGATCAATCTAGAAACGGTGTGTACCTTGTTCCTGAAACACCCATTGCTACTTGATTCAACCAAGAGTGGTGTGACAGAAAGCCCTGAGGCAACTCTGACATTAAGTTCACTATAAAGCCCCCTGATTAGACATGGTCAACTACTGGATTTTTCAATATGTGAGATGGTCAACTACTGAAACAGGAACATGGCTTTAAATAATTGAACACATTTTTTTTTAAACAAACCTTTCGTAATTTTTGTTACATAATATTAATTAAGACATATGATCCAATATGAGTATACTTGCTTTGCCATCATTCGGTACAATGCTAAACCTTAATCGTTATTTTTGTTGAAATCTTCTCTTAAACGGTCAGCTACTGGTACATTTACCTTATCTACCAACCGGATACGTTTTATTGCTGGTGTATTTTCCCTGATGCTTGTTTTATTTGTTTTACGAAGAAAAACTCTACCAGAAAGTAAAAATACGAATAGAAAACTTCTTTAAATAAACACGGGCAACTTTACATGTTTTCATAATTAACGGTTTCTTATTCTTAGCACACATTAACTTCATTCTATATTCAAAAATATTTGATTAATTACTTATAATATACACAATTACTTGATTAATGAAAAGTTATGTTAACTACTGTGTTAATTATTGAAGCCAACTTTTGAGTGAACGCAATTACATTTGTGATTGCTGAAATTTTATTTACATAGATGATTAATTTATTTAGAAGTAGAGCACGTTGAATTTTAAAGTGAAGGGGAGGGGATATAACGAATCAAACAATAATTCTGTTACTAATGACGTTATCATTACAAATTATTAACTAATGGTTTGCATGTCTTTGGAAAGGTTAAGCCCATATTAAATACATCTAGTATTCGCGAGCAACCTGTCCTATTTAAGATATTATTGAATAATACTGTTTTACTTAAATACTGTACTTATTTTATTTTATAAAAAATCTAAGCTGTTCATTTTTAGATTTTTTTACTCGATTATGATATTTGAAACATTCTATGTATGTATGATGAAGTTAACATTTGTCCTAGTTATTCAAAGTATCAATTAATTGGAAATAAGAGTTATATCAGGAAAGTAAATTTCTTTAAATGAGCAGTCAATAATACCAAACAATCTTAAACTTATCACTTTTAAAGTGTTCACTGTCAATACTTGGTGGAATGGCATTATAATAAAAGTTTCACTCATGGCGAGCATCGTCAAATGATTCTGTAAATACAGTATAGTACTTATTCCAATAAATTTTATGTGGAATAAGTACTAAAAAGGTTTTTTTTTTAAATAATCTTATGTTGCGCGTAAGTGTCGGCGCGGTAACGTCGGAGCGGTTATGTCGTGGTTTATACCGCGCGGTAATATCGGCGCGCAAATGTAGGGTGCCATTTCTACATTACTACTTTGCTAAAAATTCAAATCGTTATCTGTTGTTATTGTAAGTGAGCTCAGAAAATTTTTTACTTTTTATATGTTCTTTAATTCTACCGCCAAATCTATCGAAAGTATAAAAATGGTCTTTCTTATTGTTCATATAAATATATATATAAAAAAGGCATGTGTCCGAACATTGCCGGGAAAATTTCTTTTTATTATGTCTTAGATACGATGTCTTCCCGATGAGCGAGGCATGGAGCATATTGGTAAAATATTTCGCAAAGTGAACGAGGTAGCGGCCGTGTTAGTGGGTTAATGGCACGATCAGGGGTGGACTGTGGGACGGGCGCCCGTACCAGTTGGATCCAGGGACGGCTCAGTTAATGTACTCTCGGCGTGGATGCGCTAGAGTTACACACGCCACGTTCCCAAGATTGGGTTGTAAAAAACTACGAAAACCATCACTGAACAGTTTTTGTTGTTTTTTTACGCTATTTTGATGCAAATTAGGTCCATGACAATAAAGTCTGTATTTAACTATGAACCAGGGCTGTGGAGCCGGAGTTGGGGGTTTTTGGCCGGAGTCGGAGTCGTCGCGGCGTTTTTGTCGGAGTCGGAAATTTTGAAAAAATTGAACTTTTTATTTTTACATATAATATGTCAAATTTGGCTATTGGCAGGATTTGTTGGATGATATATCATTGAATACACATAAATATGATAGGTAGAAAAAAAACGTGACGAAATTAACTTTTTTTAGCGGAGTTGGAGTCGAAGCCAGAGTCGTGTTTTTGGTAAATGCTGGAGTCGGAGACGGAGTCGTCATTTTTTTACGACTTCACAACCCTGATTCCGATATAACGTTTTGACGATCGCCTTGGGCGAGTGGTAAGAATTTCAGCTCTCAGTTCTAGGATCCTGAATGTTGGGTGGCACTCAACATATTCCACTTTCACAGTTTAATATAGAAATCAGCTGATTAAAAATCTGCATTTTAATTTTTAATTGACTTAGATTTCAGTTTACTCACAGAGTAATTTTTTAAAATTTATTTTATTTAAAAAGAAAAAATATTTGGCATTACAGCTAATGCCAATGCGCCAAATATTATGAATTGTCAAAATCATACTCGATGATAAAAAATGAATCAGTCTTAAACAGCTCAACTAAAAATAACATACACACATGTCCAAAATCTATTTTTCTTTTGAAAAAATCTGACCTAGCCAGGAATTGAACCCAGGCCTGTTTGATCGCTTAGACCAAGTTCTTGCCACTAGACCACAGAAACCGACGAAAGATAAAGAAAGGGTGCTCGCCGTAATCAAGTATGAATTACATCTAATACTTTCGATGGATTCGGCGGTAACTTTCATTTTTATATAAACTTATTGTGCTACTATTTGTGACACGTGTTTCGCATCTTTAAGGGGCATCTATCAGACTTATGTTATTCATCTTACTATGGATGTGTCACGAATAGAAGCACGATACGCGGAATAATGTTAGTTATTTTAAGTTTAACTCAAATAGCATCTAATTCTGATATAATAGGAAAGGCCTAAAGTGGGTAGGTTCTCAATATATAATCTTATATATAAAACCGAAACGGCGTATGTGTGTCTGTGGGTCTGTAATTCCCTTTTGCATTGTTGGTCATTAAGTTGCCATAAAAACGAATATGAAAGAAAATATGTTGGAATTTTTATCGGCGAAGACATTTAGTCAAAATGTAATAAATTAGTCTTCTACTGAACTTTCCCGGCTTTTATTATTCATAATAATGTTTATTATTTACGTGAAGGTATTATTTGACATTTCTTTGACAGCAAATTAGATTTTTTCCTTGAATTTGGACATTTTAATGGGCGAGAATGGGGCTGTCAATATATGAAAGGGGCTGTGAAATGTCA
Organism: Himalopsyche kuldschensis; assembly: GCA_028554975.1. Classification (NCBI taxonomy): domain Eukaryota; kingdom Metazoa; phylum Arthropoda; class Insecta; order Trichoptera; family Rhyacophilidae; genus Himalopsyche; species Himalopsyche kuldschensis. The sequence goes on from JAHFWI010000049.1 coordinate 3,119,582, forward strand.
ATGCCAGTCTGAAATGTTCATTTTAATTCCATTTTAATTGATCTAGACTTTTGAATTTTGAAAAAAGTTGTTTCAACTTGGCCCGTCTGAATTTACGCGCCGAGGCGAACATAGCCCCAAACTGGTCCGAGCGAAGCCGAGTTTGAATACTAGTATAATATAAAGTTTTGAGTGAACCCATTTTCATCATAGCCTGATTCATAAACAATCCTTTTATGAAATTTTACTTTTGCTACATTTTGTCAGAGAAAATTCCAGCTTCGATAAAAAAAGGACTGAATATTGTTCCAAACTAAACTTGTGTGCGTAAAATTTCTCTTAAAATACTTCTTTTTATGTGTACATTAAAAATATCATCGTAAAAAGTGTGAAAAATAAAATATGATGTGTTTAAGGCGTCAACAAAAAAAAAAAACCTCAAATTATCACATCGAATATGTTTCCGAGATCTGTTAAGGCTCACAAAATGAATATGAACTTTTCATTTTAATAGTTTTCATAAAAGATATTCAACAAAAAGTGTATAGAGGTTATCAGGGCTGTCAGCACTTTTAATACAATATTCACAATAGTAACGTTAATATTATTTTGCATGTATATATGTTTCAAACCAATTGAATACATACAAATATACATATTTATAAAATCATAAGAAAAATTAAACAAATAAATATTTTATGATAGCCAATCGGGGTGCAAAATTGACATAGTATTATAAACTGCGCGTGACAACCCTTATCGAGGATTCGTAAATACGATCAAGAAGCCATGCGGTATGGTCATTAACATGATTGCTTTCATAGGGGATCAAAGACATCTAAGCCCTTAAATAACGGAAGTAGTTTTAAAGTGTTGTCCTTTTTTAATTTTTGAAAAAGTCGTAGCTGGTAACAGGTTAAATATCTATCATACAGTGATACAATGTGTAAACTTTTGATATTCTTAAATCATTGCCATTTACATGTTTTGCAGTAAAAAAATATGATTTTGATAGACTAGCTTTGTCGCAATTGAATAAAAAAGGAAATAAGTCGGACTATTATTGGCCGAAAACCATTTATACCGCCGCTACCAATTGCCAGGAGTAAAACTTCACTGCAAATACGCGATAAGATAACGTTATCTTATTTCAAACACCGTTCTCTCAACGAACATTCCACATCAAATGAATGCCTTTTACATTAAAAGGTGTAGATAAGAAGTCGCATTCACAGTTCGCATCACCAGTCTAGAATAAATAAGAACACGATAATTTCTGAAAAAGTCGTAGCGTACAGGGCAAAAAGTGGGGAATTCTTCTAGCTGGTAACAGGTTAAGATACTTGTTCTAATCTCGGTCAAGAATATAACGTTTGGACTGCCTTAATAAAAATATGCTTTTATCACTGCTATTGCGGCCATAATAAACCTAGAAAAAATTTGACTACCGTCTTGAGAAGCATTTAATATGAAGCAAGCGATATTTCCGCCGTAAATTCCACCAGTCGGAGAATATTTACAAACAATATAACACGTAAAGTATGTCATTCGTAACAGTATATTTACCTACCTATTCCTGTGGAAAGGGGGGAAAACGAAAATATTAAATGGAAATTAGATGTTTGCGCGCTGGCAACACTTTCTGTATCGCGCTCATGCATTACGATTGTTATCGCTACAGCAAATGATTGTTAATCAGTGATTCTGCACTTTCTTACAACCATGAGTAATGAATAGGTCTCACAAAGGATACTGTTGATGTATCTATCGCACAGTAGTGTTTATGAATTGCAAAACTAACCGATAATCTATCTAGTCGGCCAAGAAAGCATAAAGCGCTTGAATTGAGTTGGAGGTCATATGTAGGGTTTCCAATCCCGGGCCAAAAATTTTGATTCCGGAGTTTCGGGATTGCAATTCGTCGATGCCAAGACTGGAGCCGAGATTTGGAATATTTTTTTAAGTTAAAAATAATTGATGTTACTACCTTTTTTATGAATATTATATTAAGATTGTTTATCCATGATTGGAGAGCGAAAATGTTTGAGAGTACCGGTCTCGTTCGAATGCGATTTGATAACGAATTGAAATTTAAAATATGCCTAATTAAGTACATATCATAAAGAGGATTATTTTTTTTTATTACACACTGCTAAAATGTGGACACATTAATGGAAATAAATAACGTGCAATCAATTACGATACGGTAAGAAAAATAACAATGTTTTTTAGCTCTACATAAATTATTTTATATAAAGGGTATTTCAATAGGGACGCTCAAAATATGTTACTTTGTCCTGCTGAGTAGATTATTCATTGTTTAGTGGCCAAACTTGAGTCAACCAGTTTGGTAAATAATCGGCCAACACCTACCTGTACGTCATCAAAATACAATATCTGGTGAAAACATTGCTGCTGTGTGTGAAAGTGTACAGGAAAACCCAAGGCAGCTTATTTCTCGTTGTTCACAAGAACTTGGCTTTTCTGCGACTGCAACTTGGCGAATTTTGAATCGGGCCTTATGTCTGCACCCGTATAAAATCCATCTAACCAAGGAAATTCAGGTAAACGACCATAGACAACGCCTGATTGGGTTCTGGAGCAGTTGGAAGTTTACCCAAATTTGTCAAAAAAGTCAACTTTAGCGACATGGCCCATTTTATAATGAATGGATATTGGCAGACATTTGATGCTATATTCCATATTTAATGCCGTAAAATATACTTACAGATGAAATTAAAATTTAGTCGAAATCTCACAAACAACTTGTTTTATTTACATTTCAAAACTAAGCGTCCTTATAAAAAGACCCTTTATATGTTGATATCTATTTCGGCTTACGCCTTCGTCAGAACTATGTTTTAAACGTGTATTAGAGATAGCTTATATACCTATGCTAGACAGGGTGCCCCGTACATCCTCTCTTTCTGTTGAAACCATACCAACGTCACAAAAGAATTTAAATAAGTTTAATTTATTGGTCTAAAGTAATGATGAGAAAAAATAATCTGGGTATTTTTGGGTTATTTTTATCGTGTGAAACCACTTAAACTCTGCAATGTCTTAAGTGCATCTATTTTTAATTTTTAACGTTGGTATGGTTTCAACAGAAAGAGAGGATGTACGGGACACTTTGTCTAGCATAGGTATATAAGCTATCTCTAATACACGTTTAAAACATAGTTCTGACGAAGGCGTAAGCCGAAATCGCTATCAACAAATATATAAAATAATTTATGTAGAACTAAAATACATTGTTATTTTTCTTACCGTATTATAATGGAGTTCTACCAAGTAAATGCCTACTCAATCAATAAAGTGCTATCAATTGTTTATGAAAATTTTACTGAACATATTTAATTAAAAAACAACATATTTGGTAAGGCTATTTTATAGCTCTGCTATCATACGATAACAAAATAACAAACCGAGAAATCATTATCACACACTAAAATATGGCAGCAGTAAATTAACGCACATTGAAAACAAAACAGTCGAATGTTTCCATAGAATTAAAAAAAAAAACTTTTATCGACCATTAAACACTAATTATTTATGGCTCATAAAATTACTACACATAGAAAAATAATTTATAGCCTACTTACGCATGTAACGTGGTAATGAAAATTAAAATAAAATTTAAAGTTACATACAAGTAAATTAAATTCTATCGAGTGGTGATAAGGGTGGCGATGAATGGGGTAATAATTAAAAAGGTTCAACGCAAATTAAAATCTCGCCAACAGGTCGAGGTGAAAGCCACTGGACGCCACTTATCAGTAAGGTTGTCTTATTTTATTTTTATCCTAGCACAGGGGTCGTCAAGCCACGCTTCGTCTATACTATTTCAACCCCTTAGATTCAGAGAAACAACTCATTTTTATTTACTTTTTAGGAGACACAAATAACAGGTTGAACCAGTATCTTATCAATTTTACCTTTTTCTTAAAAGTTGCTTTTTTCATTGATTGATTGGACATTTATTTGGTAGAACTCCATTAAAACACGGTGAAAAAATAGCAATGTATTTTCGTCATATAGAAATTATATTATATATGGTGTACATCTTTGAAAATTTCTAATATGATTTTATAATTTTTTTTCTCTCTGTTTTTATGACTACAATGTTTTCATCTTGTTTTTAATTAATTAGTGATTAATATTATGTATTTACATGTATGTATATATATAAATACACGTATTTATATTTGTCAAATACATGGCGCATTGGCATCAGCTGTAATGCCATGATTTGCTTTTTCTTAAATAAATAAATAAATAAATTTCGGCTTACGCCATGGTTCTGTCATATAAATAGCTATCAACCTTATTTAATATAATTTCTGTATGACTTAAACACATTGTCATATTAAGAAGCAATGCTTTGGTTTTATGACTTATTTGTTATATATAAAATAGTAATTTATTCTATTGTGTTGTTTTGAGGTTAAGTGGAGTTATGGACAGGAAGTGATTTCACTATCTTCGTATTTACTTCTTCTATTGATATGACTCTTTTACATATAATTTAACAGATTATTTTGTATCCAGTGCCATTAAAAACCGGTAAAAATTGCATGCCGATACACGTTTGAAAATTGGCGTACCTATTATTCTTCTCCGAAATATAAATCCACCACGACTTTGCAACGGTACCAGGCTTTCAGTCAAAAGGATAATGAAAAATATCATCAAAGCTTCGATTTTAAATGGAAAGATGTACTGTTGCTACGCATCCCAATGATTCCGACAGATATTCCATTCGAATTAAAACATGTGCAGTTTCCTGTGCGATTTGCAATGACCATCAACAATGCACAGGGACAATCGCTACAAGTGTGCGGACTATATTTGGAAAATCCATGCTTCTCACATGGACAGCTGTATGAGGCTTGCTCACGCGTTGGAAAACCTTCTGATTTATTCGTATACGCACCAGACAGAATAAAAAACATATTGTGTATCCAAAAGCACTTATAAACAGAATTAAAACAAAATAACCTCCTTTCTTTGAGAGGCGTTGTAACACTTGCCGGGTATTCGCTTGTAATATATAATATGTTCATTTATAATGTAAGCACTATTATGCCTGATGAATTGATTGAAAGAAATTTTACTAAAAAAACTTGTGTTGCTAGCTGATTTATCAATTAAACAACTCATTTAGGTTATCTAACACAATTCAGCACAAATGATTATGTTAACATTGGAATAATAAGACAGATTTATACTTGTAAATCTTTAATTCCAAATTGACAGATATGCTACAAAAACAAAAAATAATAAATACAAATAATAAGTCTCATAACCCTTTTTTTCGCTGATAAGTTCTATAGCAACAAGTTCGTTATTAGTATGTTGATTTAATAGGCCTAGGTAATTTTTATTCATGGGAATATGATAAAGAGCTTGGCGCACAACAAAAGCAATCAGAAATGTTTATAAATGATATTCAAAAGGCCTTTTTCATTTAATACAAACATAATTATTTAATTCCGCCAATTCAATTAAATATACTCACGCGAGCTTTTTGAAACAAGATTTTGGCTTTACCTGCCCTGGTCAGATTAAAAATAGTAGTTCAATTTTTCATGCTTTGAAAAGTGAGGTTAAATATTTTTTTACAAATCAGTTCTTTGAGCGTAAAGTGTTCATTTAATTTATTATTATATCTGAGTCAGTAAGTCATGCACACTTCTATTCAATTTATTATACACAAACATACATACAAATTGAATTGACAATAAGCAATTTAAAAATCTATTTTGACAAAAAATAGCTGTGACAGTTCATATGTGTGTAAATAAAATTTATAAAAAAGATGTTTCGACTTAATTTGAAATTGGAATTTATCTATAAAGTTGATCAACTTTAGGAACAGGCAATCTTTTGAATACTGAATCATTCAAATTTACATCTAACGAAATAATATTCATTAAAATGATTTGATAACCACAATGAAATAACAGAAAAATATAAATTATAACAATATTATATATAGGAAGAATGTTGTCGAATGGGTACACCGATAATTTAAATTCACTAGTTGGATTTATTATCTTATACCAGGGATGTGGAGTTGGAGTCAGAGTCAGAGTCGGAGTCATGGAGTCAGGGTTTTTTGACCGGAGTCGTACTCTGAGACGGATATTTTGAAAAGTTTGAACATTCTATTTTTGCATTTAATATGTCAAATTTGGCTATTGGCAGGATTGGTTGGTTGATACATAATTGAATACACATAAATATGAAAGGTGACGAATTTAAACTTTTTTTAGTCGGAGTTGGAGTCGTGTTTTTGGTTAATGTTGGAGTTGGAGTCGGAGTCGTGGCTTTGGGAAATGCTGAAGTCGGAGTCGGAGTCGTAATTTTTTTTAACGACTCGACAATCCTGTATTAAACTAATCAATCGATGTCTGAAGCAGCTATCATCGTAGAACTCAATAGTCAAGTTTGTGCTACATTTTTATCTATGTAAGTAGTTAGGCGTAGAGATAAGAGAGTGTCTACGCTATCGTCTACGACAACGTAGCGGTGGCTCGGTAAGATTACGCCCACCACTGTGATTTTTATAAAAAAATTATTCATTATTCATGCGCGCTTGAGATATGAGGACACCTCAATGCTACGATTTTGTAATCAGATTGTGGTAAATTATAGATTTGCTAAACTATTTTTAAATTCGGAATATCATGGACTTCCAGGCAAAGACAGAAGATTTTTTTTATTGTTGTTAAGTCAGTAGTTAAAGCGTTGGGAGATAATAAGGGTGAGATGACAATGTAAACATCCTAGAAATTGATACGTGTCAACTTTCATCTATAAATCGATATAGAATGAATTAAAGAAAGATTCAGTTATGAGAATCGATCTCGGTGGAAAATGTATCCAATTAGTAATTGAGACTTTTGACTGAAGGTTCAACCGATTAAAGTAAGGACTAATAAACGTGAAATTCTCTCAGGTATAGTTTTAGCCACTTAATTCTAACATAATATAAAAGATTTTTAGCACGGAGACTCACATCTATGAGTACCTGTACAATAAACATATTGTTTTTCTCGCTTGTCGACGTGACAAGCTTGCCACGTCTAAGCCGAAGGCTTGATAAGTCAACTGAAAAGCACGAATTTTTGTAATCTTCTTACTTCCTCCCATTTTACCCAAAACGTAAAGAAAGCGACTATTTAACTCAAAGTCCTTGATTATCCCAATATTTACCAATATGTTTGATCGATTGAACGAAAGCTTTTGTTGAGTTATTCCACAAAAAGTCCATATAAATGGTTCTCATGTGCGGCCACCAGAAGATTTTGCTGCGGCTATCAAAAGCTTCGTAGTAAATATTGTAATGTATTTTAGTGTTTTTTAAAGCTAATTTATGAGCTAAAAGAATGAAATTCGCATGCACTGTATTGTTTATCAAGAAGTATAAGTTAGCAACGCTGTTATAAAATGCATTAAAGATATTGAATTAACATAGAAAAAACTAAAAATTTGGTGCGGCCACGAGACAAACCCGTAGGTGTTTACAACGCGGTCACAATACAATTTGACGCGAGAGCCACTGGTCGATATGCTCCACGTTGGAAGCAAACACGGCTTAAAATAAGTAATCTTTATACTTTTGAGGTTGCAAACTGAATGCTTTATTAAAGATCTGTACATATTCTATCACTAGCAAGAACGAAATCTTTCTGCAATAAACTACTAAAAAGCATGAAAGAAGTTATGTTTTCTTGTAAATGACTTTTGTGAGTTCACGGCCGTTAAATAATGAAGGAAAATTCTAGTGTCCTTGCAAACAGTGACAAAATGTAAACACGCGAATGTAGGGAAACTTATATTAAGGTTGTTAACACTCGGGCATATTCCATCACGTGAAAATTCATAATACGTAAAAGTACATTTTCTCGCGTGCATGAATTACTTGTGTGAAAAAAAATGACTTATGCTGTAGTGAGGTAATCATGTAAGTTTAATTACATGATTAATTAGTGGTTAAATGTTGTAATTAATTGCGTCAATTTCCCTGCTTTCAATGTGCACGTAACATTCGATATATCGACACTTTTCTTTGAAAAGGTTCTAACTGCTCTCGGCCCTGTTTTGAGATATGAGCGTTTGAAGTTCGTACTGATTATACTATTTAACTCAAAAGATAAAATTCACTTGTGGCAAGTAACAATGTTTCAAGTTACTTATTCTTACTAATTCTTTTGAGAAATAATGATCTTAATGATCTAATAATGGAAATAATTATTACAATCTTAGAACTTTATTTAAATAAATTAACTAAAAAAAAGGTGCAGACGAACTCCGGAATTCTGCTTATTCCGTAATTAAATAATATATGATTCATAAGTCACATATGCTAGTATACGGTAAATGGGAACTTTTCCAACCAAAATGTCAGCTAGAAGAATTCCAAAGCTTATTTAGTAACAATATCTAAAACTTTCTGCTTTCAGTAAATTCGACAGATTCCTTTTGAAAATAGATTTTCAGTATTGATGAAATTCATATATTGTTATTGATAGAAATGGCACTAACTTGAGCATACTATTTGTTATCATAATTTAAAAGTAAACATTTAAGCCAAGTTCAAGATTTCAAAAAAAGAACTAAGAAGTTAAAAAAAAACGCTTAGCTCGATGCTCAGTTGTTTCACTTATGGGAACAACTTTTCAGACTTCATTTATTGTAAATACATATCTGTATTAATAAGTAAGTCTTCATTGTAATGAAAACTATTGAATAAAGGGTGGATTGTTGTATTTGTATGATTGCATGGAGAGTGGAAGGACTCATTGTTTGCATTGATAAAAAATAAGGGTAAATCGACTGCCAATAAGAGGAGCGATACATAGACTTGTAGAAAGTTAACGTTTTTTTTTGACGTGACAACGTCTTATAAATCGATGAACGCCCGCTGCACGCACGAAAAAACATGACTTATTGTCCCGTTTGTCGCGTTACGCCGAAGGCAAGCGTGCGAGCGAGAGCGCGGATAAGCGATAGAGAGGCACGATCGGCCTACCGTTCGGATTGTGCCGCATCTATCTCTCTTCCACTCGATTGGTCGATGCGTCTGAGTAGAAAAGAGACAGCGGCAGCACACAACTTATACACCTACAGTACCTACACGTGATCTGTTTACAACTGTTTATAAAGTGAAGTGAAATGTTAATGTGGTTTTCATTGTTTATATTACAACAACAATTGCGGCAATAAAGGTAATTATGTACATCCGATCATGCAAGTTGATACCGATGTACCAATTCTTCTTTGTGGCGACTTCAACATAAACGTGAAAAATGATGAAACATTCCTCAAATTCATGAAAGATATGTACAATCTCGATTGCGCATCAGATGTAAATAATTCAACAACGCTGAGAGGAACAACCATTGATTTGACTTTTTCGAGACACATTACAGTTGAAACACTCCCATTCATTTCCTACTTTTCCTATCACCGACCTATCTTTAACAGAATAACACAGATTGGAAGACGTCAAATATCACACATGTATAAAAGTTGTAAATAAATTGCTAAAAGCACATTGTTACTTGTAAATAAACTGTTCATCAAAGTAATAAACATATTTGAATTAATGAGTGCGAATAAAATATATCAATAAAAAATTGTAGATTTCATTTCACTCCTTCTTCGTATCCATACAAAATAATGATAATTCAATAAAAATGATTCCATTTTATTCATAAAAGTATGCAATCATTTCATCAGTGTTTTCTTATGACGTTGTCACGTTAAACTATCGTCCGTAAACCGACTTTACAGACAACCATTTTTTTTTATGTAAATCTTCAATGGCGGAAAATTTCTTCTTAATATTTCAACCAATACTATCCATCAATGAGAATCTTTATACCGCATATTAAAATAAGCAAAAACACTCATTTTTTTATTACTTCCACGTAAAGATAAGGTACGTACCGAATAAAGTAAGTACCTTTACGATCGTAAGTCTGAAGATGTTTCCCAAAGAAGCGAAACATGAAACATCAATATAATTTTATTTTAATACAAAAAAAAACAAATAATCATACTACTAATTACGTTAACGTTACAAAATTATTAATTAATGAGATGCAATCAATTAGGAAGGGTTAAACCCATTGGAACTTAATTAAGCAGTGGCGAGCAATCTGTCTTATTTAAGATATTATTTTGTAATAATAATAATTCTATCATCCCCTCCTATTGGTTTCAGTAAAAAGGAAAAATCGCAAGCCCCATTTTGTAATTTATCATTTTGAAATCTAATAATCAATATTGCTTTAGAAAACTTTGCAATAGTAAGTCCGATGATGCCTCTGAATGGGGCGAAACACGAGTCACAATTAGTATCACAATACGTGGAATAATCGAAGTTATTTAAAATTTTATATTACTACGTATTCTTCAAAACTCCAGCAAATTGTCAAATGAGACAATGCTCGCGATGAGCGAAACCGGTCCTGATCCAATAAACACTTTGTTTAATTGATTTGATTACTTAGGCACACATTTATGCACTCCGTTAACATTATGGTTTATACTCAAAAGTATTTATAATTTAACGACAATAATAAAATTGTTCAGCTTGGTTGGAATTTTTCTTTAATCTTGCATCGTTTTCGTAAAATTTTCACCGTGAGTTGACAGTATTAAAAATAAAACTGAATTGTTTGGCTATATTCGTCATGGAAGAATACACAGTCTTGGAATCTTGTATCGGGCATATAAGAATAATTTAAATGCGTAAATAAGGGTGGCGAACGAGAATGGTGGGCGCTGTGACCCACATTGCAGGGTTTTAACCGCCCCCCTTTACAACCCCTCACCGGAACAGTTCGATATGTCAGTTTTATACCACAGAGCCCAGCACCTCTGCTCCACTTTACCCCCTTATCGCGCACCAAAATCATAAGAATTAACGTAGATATATATTAACTTTTGCCTGACTGAGGGTGGAACAGTCGACCACTACTGCTACTTTATCTTAACCGTTCTAAAGCTAACGACACACCAGCGGGCAACAAATATATGATTTCTTAAAAGATATTCTACAAAAAGTGTATAGAGGTTATCAGGGCTGTCAAAACTTTTAATGCAATATTCACAATATTAACGTTAATATTATTGTGCATGTATATATGTATGTTTCAAGCCAATTGAATAAATATAAATTATTCATAAAATCATAAGAAAAATTCAATAAAAAATCATTTTATGATATCCAATCGGGGTGCAAAATTGACATAATATTATAAACTGTGTGTGACAACCCTTTTCGAGGATGCGTAAATACGCTCTAAAAGCCATGCGGTATGGTAATTAACATGGGATTGCTTTCATAAGGGATCAAAGACATTTAAGCCCTTAAATAACGTAAGTAGTTTTAAGGTATTGTCCTTTTTTAATTTTTGAAAAAGTCGTAGCTGGTAACGGGTTAAATATCTATCATACAGTGATACAATGTGTAAACTTTTGATATTCTTAAATCATTGCTATTTACATGTTTTGCAGTAAAAAAATATGATTTTGATAGACTAGCTTTGTCACAATTGAATAAAAAAGAAAATAATCGGATTATTATTGGCCGAAAACCATTTATACTGCCGCTACCAATTGCCAGGATTAAAACTTCACTGCAAATAAGCGATAAGATAACGTTATCTTATTTCAAACGCGGTTCTCTCAAGGAACATTCCAAATCAAATGAATGCTTTTTACATTAAAAGGTGTAGATAAGAAGTCGCATTCACAGTTCGCATCGCCAGTCTAGAATAAATAAGAGCACGATCAGGTTGTCTCATTCATGCGCGACATAAAATATTAATAATTATTGGAAAATTATCGATTTTTTTATAGAACGATGTATAAAGATTAGTCAAAGCATAATCAATCATTTTTTATTGCTGTCTATTCCAATAAGACCATACCACTGGGTTCTTTTTTAGACCCCCTTTCGGCCCACGAGCTAATTTCAAGGACAGTCTTTCGAAGGTTATTAACACAAGGTTGGGCAAAAATGTAAAACTTGACTTTATTTTTGGATGATTGTAAAAGTCACGTTTAGAATTTATTGCGTTTTTTCAAGTCTTTGATTGAATGGGTTATTTCTTCAACTTCAAACGACTCGTTAGTTAATCTTGACAAAGGCTTTTTTGTTAAGGTTGAAGTCACTGCATATTTTAATGTGTTAAAATTCTGTTAATGTTTTCACGAATGTTCTTTCATTGTTTATTAATAAAATAAATACAATATTACAGCTGCATTTGGAAAATATAACATAACACAACAATCATTCAACAGAAAATGGCACAAAAGACAGAATTTAATACAGCGAAAATAAAAACCAAGTCCACTGCTGAAAATATCTACCCCAATAGGCGGTGCATTCATTGATCAGCCGAAAGGTCCTCATAACTAGTGACACAAATTAAAACTTCAGTTATAAAGGGTATTTCAATAGGGACGCTCAAAATATGTTACTTTGTCCTGCTGAGTAGATTATTCATTGTTTAGTGGCCAAATTTGAGTCAACCAGTTTGGTAAATAATCGGCCAACACCGATATTAATTTTAATTGAATTGAATTGAAAAGCTTTAACAAAACAATTGAGTGACGAAGTTTTCAAAGAGAACTAACGTTTCAGGAAGCGATATTATTAAGACGAAGTTTTCAGAAATTAGACATTAAAACACAAATTTTGCAATGTTTTCTCAGTCAGAGAGATTTAAAATACGAACAGTTCTGAACAGCGTGTCAGGCGTGCCAAATTGAAGAAAAAAATATAGGATCCGCTTCAAGCTAAAGTAAGAAGAGATAAACAAAATAAGGAATAATTTGAATAAATAAATGGAAGTCTATACTGAATTCAGTTCACAAAGTTTGCGATGAGCTAAACCAATCCAGATCTCTAAAGCATATAATTATGTGGAAGATGTAGAAAAAAATGTGATATATTTATTTCAATAATGCCTTTGAGTCATAAAAAAGTGAACGTTTACACACATGTAAAAAATCCTTTACGCCATATTGAACGTTCCTTTTCGTGGAAGCTGCAAATAAATGTTGACAATTAAGCTTCAAAATCGTGATTAGCTGAAATTTTCGTAATTTTATTTGCCATGCAATATGACTAAACATAATAAAATGAGGGCTTGGTCCATCAAAAATTTCCCATATATTTTTTTTGCGAAAAAAATTCCGCTCCCAGAATGACGAAACACGACAACTATATTGCGGTTTTATAATATTTGATGTCAAAAATGGCGGATGCATAAAAAATACACGCAACATAATTACAAATATATACAGGACGTGACTGTATGAAATATGTAAATAAAAAATCATAGACAATATCTATTAACAACGAGCAATAATTTTTATTTTATTTGTACCGTAAAACGGGGTGAATAGAGACACTTTTTACCCTTCACGACTATGTGTTTCATACCTGCGCCACATAATTCAAATATGAAAGGCTTGAAACTTGTTTCTATGGTCCTACTACACATTCATTACAATATTTTTCAAATATTCACTATCGTTAATAAGTCACAGTCAATTTTGCCTGATGTCTCTATTCACATTGAATCGGGGTGAATAGAGACGAGAGAGGGTAAATCAAGACGAGGTGAATAGAGACAAAAAAACAGATTGTAATGATTGGAATATATGAACCTCTATTCAATATGAGTCTCTATTCACTCCGTTTAATGGTTCTTATTAACTAAAAAAAACATAATGGATTTTAATTTTCGTGCAATAAAAGAGAAGTTTATAAGGGGTCAAAAAGTAAGGATGCACAGGCATCGAACTTTAACACGTTTGTTTCAATTTTGGCCAGTCATTTAGTTGGTTTGGTTTTGTCATTCGTGAGATGGTATTATAGTCATTGTAAAGAATTATATATAAATAGTAAAAAATACATTAGATACTTAGTAAAGTTGTGCTAAAGTGCAATCCTTGTTTTTGTCTCTAGTCACCTGCCAGTTTCTATTCACCCCGTTTTACGGTACAGTTTATTTGAATTTGGAAACGTACGATTGTGAAACAAAATTAAATTATCGAACACAGATAAAGACTGAAACAAAACGAGTGTTCTATTTTTAAATTACAGTGTGACAGTTAAAATAATTATGACATTAATAAAATGCATTTGCTGTGTTTTGTTAACCATTCGATATTACTTTGTACAGTGGTAATAAAATACACTTTTATAACTCGAATAATAATTTTATATCGCAGTGTTAGATTTAGTGGCCATTTCTTGGACAGCTTGATTCATATTTCCAACAAAATTAATCGCATGTATATCATTTTAAATCGTTATCACATGCAATGGCATTTGTCGAACATTACTCCGCGATTTGAAAGTGAATATGCAGAATGATTAATACATTGACATCACCTTTATTACTATATACAGTTGAAAAAAGTCTTCTTTAGTCGGGTGTTAGTTTGGATTATGGGCTCTCTTTATTTGGTTGAAAATGAGTTTTATTTTAGACATTAAGTGTTGTTCTATATAAAATTAGTTTCTAGACTCTGTTGTCATAATAAAGGGTATTTCAATAGGGACGCTCAAAATATGTTACTTTGTCCTGCTGAGTAGATTATTCATTGTTTAGTGGCCAAATTTGAGTCAACCAGTTTGGTAAATAGTCGGCCAACACCTACCTGTACGTCATCAAAATACAATATCTGGTGAAAACATTGCTGCTGTGTGTGAAAGTGTACAGGAAAACCCAAGGCAGCTTTTTTGTCGTTGTTCACAAGAACTTGGCTTTTCTGCGACTTCAACTTGGCGAATTTTGAATCGGGCCTTATGTCTGCACTAGAGACTCCAATTCGAGTATCGAGTACTCGATACTCGAGTATACTCGTCCATTTTTCAAGCACTCGATACTCGAGTATATTGAAAAATACTCGAGTAATACTCGTTTTAGTAATAATCGTCGAAGTTTTTTCTACTGGGAGAATTATAAAAAAAACATAAGACAAATTTAAAATTTGAGTCGTTTAATTCTCTATTATTGTTAGAATATATGTTGCATAAATGAAAATAAATGTATTAGTAATATTCAATAAGTTTCTTTAATTATTTGTCATTTATAAAATATACACAAATTCGAATTAAAAATGTATATTTTGGTACATCTGAAACTACTCGAGTATACTCGAGTACTGGAGTATTTTGAAATTTTACTACTCGATACTCGAGTAGTTGAGAAGTCGAGTAATTGGAGTCTCTAGTCTGCACCCGTATAAAATCCAACTAACCAAGGAACTTCAGGTAAATGACCGCAGACAACGCCTGATTGGGTTCTGGAGCAGTTGGAAGTTTACCGAAATTTGTCAAAAAAGTCAACTTTAGCGACATGGCCCATTTTATAATGAATGGATATTGGCAGACATTTGATGCTATATTCCATATTTAATGCCGTAAAATATACTTATAAATGAAATTAAAATTTAGTCGAAATCTCACAAACAACTTGTTTTATTTACATTTAAAAACTAAGCGTCATTATAAAAAGACCATTTATAACATAGTTTTCTAAGCTATTTCTTATATTCAATCTGTATACTGTCAATCCGAATTCATTCACTCACTTGAAATGTCTGAAGATGCTGAAATGCGAAACCCGGGTCGTAAGTCATTAGTGACAATTACAATATGCAAACGATTCATATTTAGATACTATACTAAGAATTTCTACTGAAAGTGCTTAATGGAATTTCAATGTCAAATTTTAGTCGTTTATTTTTTTACTTTTCCATGAGTTTTGTCGCTAACGACCCGGGTTCCGCCTTTCGGCATCTTCAGCCATTTCAAGTGCACGAGTGTACATGAACTTTCGCGCAGTAAAAAGTTTGTATCGTTTATATACAAAAATAAAAGTAGATCAAGCTTAATTGTTACTAACGTAATCAGTGACGGCTGGTGACGGGGTGTTGGGGGGTGCAAAGGAAGATTCAACCATTTTTTCAAGAGTTCTTTCCTATTCATTGGATTTTAAAACACTTCTATAGCATGGACTTTCAATTCAGATGTTCGCAATACCAACTGTTTCTCTTCCGTCGTACGGAAAAATAGTTGAATCTTCCGTTTGCACCCCCCAGCACCCCATCACCAGCCGTCATTGAACGTAATCTACATATATGAATTAGCGAAAATTTTTACGTAAATGAGTTTCAATGAATTATGTCGGTTATTTGAAATTATCAGAAATTTTGAATGTAGTATCGCAAATACTAATTATTGGATAATAAAGGATGCACAATTCAAACGATTCTAGTCAGAATGTATATATATGTATACATATGTACAATTGGGGGGCCCGAGTTCAATTCCCGGCAAGGTCAGATTTTTTCTTGATTGAATAAGAGATCTTGGGCTGGGTGTGTGTAATTTATCGTTGATTTGTACACGACTGATTTATTATTTATCATCGAGTTAATCTCGCATGACTTGGCTGAAATTTGGAGCATTGGCGTTAGCTGTAATGCCATTTTTTTTTATTAAAAAAAAAAAAACATTAATATAATTCATCTATAAAATCATTTGAAAATAAACACTGTCGATAATTGTTTTTTTTTGCTAACTGAAGACTACATTTCATTTCTGAATTATTCATTGAATAATAAGGCATGTCAGGTCACAGGGTTCGCAAGAAAAGCTCACTAACCTCTTAACTTAGATGTTTGAAATGTGATAAAACAAATGAATTGAGTTCAGTTTAATAAAGATATGCATTTGTAAACTTTGGCTTTATTAATGTCTACGATAAGACTACTTGCCTAGCTTTTAGTTATAACGATAATTTTATTCATTATTTGTTTATTAAATGCAATATTTTATAGTTAGTAATCCAGAATAAAAACAAAATATAATTTAAAAAGCTCTCGAGCAATAACTAAACAACCACGTGTACCACATTTCTTTTTGAACAAAATATTGATCATAATTGTTTCGATAATGAAATCAACTTAAAGTTTTCATTTAAAATGCAATGAGCAACAAATATCAATCAGTATATCATATTAAAAAGCTGGCATTAAAGAAAAAAATTAACATTTGCTGAAATATCATAAAAATAATGTTTTTCTACTACACAACAAATAACTATCTGCGATTGGAAAGATAATAAAGATGAATGAATATATTTTTAAAAATTTATTTAAAAAATATTTGGCATTACAGCTTACGCCAATGCGCCAAATATTCTTAATTGTGAAAGTCATACGAGATTAACTCGATGATAAGTAATAAATCAGTTGTGCACAAAATCAACGATAAATAACATACACCCAGCCCAAGATCTCTTTTTTTTTTTTTCAATTGAAAAAATCTGACCTTGCCGGGAATTGAACTCGGGTCTCCAGATCGCTAGGACAAAACTCTTGCCACTAGACCACAGGGACCGACAATATGAATTATCCATGAAAAAAAATGAGTTTACTGGGTCGCTTTTACATAATAAAAGTTTCAATGCAGGATAATCTTGAAAAAATACGAGATTGTGTATGCTTTTAGTCAATCACTAGTCTTGTTCTAGACCAGTGGTTCTCACGGAAAATTGCTCTGTGGCCGCATCGTAAACATAAGCGGTCCTAAGGAAATGTCTGGTGGCCGCACCAAATTTTTGTTTTGAGTCTGTTGTGTTTGAGATATGTCAAATTTACCTAAAAATGCTGGTCAAATTACTATTAATATTAATTGCGTCTTTGTTGACAAATTAACATGTAAAACCACATTTTTTTTAAATATCAATATTTTCCATGAAGCTTTTGGTGGCCGCATGCGGCCACCGTGACTGCACAAGAAAACCACTGTTCTAGACTATCTTTTTATTTTATCTCTCAGTGAGATCTGGATCACTGACCTGAGAAAATTGATAGAGTTAAAAGCTGTACTCCTAGGAGAACTTCATTAAGAGTCTACATACTTCACATTATGAGCGGACACGGACAATAAAATACAGATAAGCAATAATATCGAAGTACATAACCCAAACGACACACTAAGTCTTGTTTCATAAGCCAGACTTGACATTAGCGACCAAAATCTACACTGAGCTTTCAAAAATGGTTGGACAGGAAACGTTGGGAAAATGCCATATTTTCCAGCTGTGTTTTCGATCATAAGAAATTAAAATCGGAAAATGACTCGTTGTGATTTGTCATTTTTTACTTGAACAGGAAACAATGACCTATGATAGGGTTGAATATTTGACATACATTCAGAAGTTAATGTCAATAAATTATATGAATCAAATATGGCTTCATCAAACATTTCAAAAACTCTGACTAACTGAATTATCACAAATTTATTTGAGTGAATAACCTATATTTTGAAAAACCAAACATTAAATTATCATTGATATTTTTTTTATTTCGCTGGTTGTACTTTAATTCCTCAGTTTAATTCAGCATTTTCAGACGAGCACAAAAGCTTTCAAAGTTTATGATTGTTTGACTATAAAATGTTCTTAGCACGATTGTATAGAAATAATCAAAGATTTCTTAATATTAGGATTTGCAGTTTAATTTAATAAGAAAATTGTCGATAATGCTCGCCATGAGCGAAACCGGTCCAGATCCTGAATTAATTTAATGTGGAATAAGTATTCAAAATGTTAACCTTTTTTAAATAATAACCTTACTTTGTAAAGGTTCTTACTGCTCTTGACACTGTTTTGAGATATGAGCGTTTGAAGTTTCGATTGATTAAAAGTCACTTGTAACAATGAGCAAGTAAACATGTTTCAAATCACTTATTTCAAGCATCTTTTTCACAGCTACTGCTGAGAAATAATGAGCTTAAAGATCTAATGATGGAAATGATGATGACAGTCTTAGAAGTTTGTTAAATACATTTAGTAAAAAAGTGTGCAGATGCAGTGCAACTCTGGAATTCTGCTAACTCCGTTATTCAACTATAGATAATTCTGATATTCATGTAGGATAAAATACGGTAAATACAAGCTTTTCCGTCCAAAAGGTAATTTTAGGTAAATATGTCAGTTAAAAACCTTTTCAACGTAAGGTAACGAAGTGTCAATCATTTTATTTGATTTTTCAATTTGTAAATAGACCGAAAAAAAGTTGTATCTTTAATCAATCTTCACTCACCCCATAAGTCCGAAAGTCAACAAAGTTGTTCACTTTGAATAAAGCTCGCGAAGGTTCTGTAAACAATGAAGGATGTATTTGACACACTGTTTGCCCAAGGAGGTTGTGTGAGACACTGTGGAACGGAGCTTTGCGTTAGAAAGAGGTTTTTTTTCTCGCATCGGCGCACAAAAGCTCGCCGTGATGTAAGGGTACCTATCTATCTATGAAATGCACAAGAACTTGACAGGGGAAATGAGCACCGTGAGACATGCGGTAAACTCCTACGTTACGTACCTTCTAGTATTTCTCAGTGTGAGGTTATACTTCAGCATAGGAAAAATGGTTGTGAATATATCGATGCGAATAGTAACTTGTTATAAAAAGAATATTTAGTTTTATCTTGCTCTGTTTGAGAAGAATTTTTTTGAAAGAGATTTTTGTAAAGTTTATTGCTTATTGGAAAAAAATGTATTTCATTGAAGCTGAAGCTGATGCGCCATACACACAAGATAGTACAAAGCATACAGCACAGTATAATTTTTTTTTTACCATGTTGGAGCATATGGACTCCTCACGGTCTTTATCTCAACATATGTTTTTCTACGAGAACGGCTTGTTACTCAGTTGCTTAACCCTTCCTTTTTCGAAGAGAGTAGGGACGGAAAGGACACGAGAACTAGGGCAGGACTAGTGATTAGCTAATCGCTTTCACTATGCGTCGCTCTTTTTGGGATCGGAAGGGTGGGAAGGGATTTTCAACAACACAAACACCCATGCCTTCGAACAGATTTATCCATGCCGTTGCCACTGCGCAACGGACCGGACAAATACTTAATAATTATAAAACAGATAATAGCATAAAAGACACAACATATTGACACCGCCTTATGTGGTAGGTCATCAAAACTCTCTCGAACGATCTATTTTTCACCTCAGTCAATGAGTTTAAGTCGATATCAGGAAATAAATTCATTTTTAATAATACTCTTTATTGAAATCTATAGCGATTCAATATAGAGTGATTCAAATTCGTAAAAGAGACATTTATGCGGACGTCTAGCTCTAAATGTCTCTTGACTCTTTCACGCTCTGAGTGCATGGTATTTCATGCACAGTTCGATGGGCCATAAATTGTATCTTATCGGCCAGACGTTTAACGGTCTTTTTCGCAACGGTTTGGCTACCTAAAGGAACCGCTTTTTTTCAGTCGCAGTAAGAGATTTGAGAGCAGGGAGAGAGCACGCGCTTGCCAGATAAGTCTTACAGTTGTGGTAAGCGCTGGAAGTGGTCTGCAAGCTCCTAATCCTCTCCCTAAGAATTAAATTCGAGTCAAATTCCTGATATCTTCTTCGCTATCGTAATATTTGTGTGTTGTATAACGTCTGTGTAAATTATTAACGATTAAATAATGGGTGCTAACCGCACCCACATAACGCTTTGAGATCGTGTTTTGTTTTAAAGAGTTCCATATTTCTCCTACTCCGTTCACAAAATCCCTCTCCTGAGTGCCGGATAGGAGGCTCCTTCTCGATTTACGAGGGAGCTGAATCAAGGTCGTCTCAATATTATTTATACAGACATTTAAAGAGTTCGAACGAATTTAAAAACAAAATACCAAAAGTACTGCTGAAAGTGTCGACCTCAATAGGCAGTGCACTGATCAGTCGAATAGCTCTTGTGATTGGTGACTCTAATGACCTACGCGATTAGTAAAAATCTTTGGTTACGACCACGTAGGTAAAAACTGGGAGCATGCAAGTTTATAGTCTTGAGACTCTTGAGACCTGCCACCCTCAACGACCTTCATGCGGCCCGCATAGACAATCTCCATTTACTTTCAGAATATTTTTCGAAAGATGGAAGAACAATATAAAACAATACAATTTTCATTTATATAAATACACTAAAAATATCGATAATTTAATCAGTTTTACCTATGCGGCCCTCGAACTATATGAGAATTGATTATCTGGCCCTTCTTCTAAAAACTTTGTGCATCACTGCTCTTGAGTATGTCAGGGTTATCAACTCGACCCCGAAAAGAAGAATTTCATATTTGTATCTGAAGGACTTTATTCAAAAAAAAATCCGTTCGAAGTTCAAATACTTCATTTCACGCGTATTCTATTCTTTTTTTGAAATTCAAAAATAAATCATTGAATAAAAAAAGAGTTTTAAAATGATGCAAAAATTGACTCATTTATATATGAGGTATATTAAACACGTAAGAACGTGCAAAATGAAACCTCTTTAAAGTAAATTACTTCCATTAATGACATATTGATTGTATTCGAGCTGCATCCGTTTCGGAACTTTAATCCATCAGACGTTTGGCCTTGCCCCTCACTGAGTCTACTTGCCCGAGTAGCTCGCTCCATAAATTGATTACACGCTAAAAGATTGAACGATAATGATTGGCTTTTCGTCTTTTAGTCTATGGATTTTACAACAAAAGTATCGCATGATAAATAGACTTATCACGAAACATAATGTAATAAAAAATAAATAAACACATTATATAATATTACTTCTACATATATTTATGTGGAAGTACATACTTGTCCGGTCCGTGGCGCAGTGTCAACGTTGTTGGCTTGCGTGCCGGACCGCCCGTGTTCGATTCCAGGTACGAGCGGATTTTTTCAGTCGATAAATCTGTTCAAATGCATGGGTGTTTGTGTTGTTGGAAATCCCTTCCCACCTTTCCGATCCCAAAGAGGACGCATAGTGGCAGCGATTAGCTAATCACTAGTCCTGTCCTAGTCTTCGAATACTTTCCATCTCTACTCTCTTCGAAAAAGAGAGGTTGAGCAACTGAGTAACAAGCAGTTCTCGTAGAAAAATATATGTTGAGATAAACTCCGCGAGGAGTCCATAAGCTCCAAGTTGGGAGCGGACGTGGCTAAGAAAACTACTACTCAGTACTATATGATATGTTTTATTTATTTAAATAATGACTTTCCACCAAGAAGAAACAATTATAAGACATATATAAAATATTTTTTTTTACTTATTTCACAATTAATTTATCCTTTAAAGGAGTATGGACGTACTTTTAGTTCAACAACCGCTACAAAAGCGCTCGTGAAAAAGTCAATAGACTCCCTTGCTTCCCAAGTCATCATCCCGGAAGATGTTAAAATCGTTGAGCCGGTTGAGATTGAGAAACTTATCAAAACACTCGTCGTTAAAAAAGCGCCCGGTAGAGATAACATCAACAACACTATCTTGAAACGCCTCCCGCAAAAAGGTATCATTTTCTTAGCAAAAATATATACTGCTTGTTTTCTACGTGGCTACTTTCCAGTAACGTGGAAAACGGCACACGTCGTCGCGATTCCAAAACCTAAAAAAGACCACTCATTAGCTGTCAACTACAGACCAATCAGTTTACTTGATTGCCTCAGCAAACTGCTCGAGAAAGTGATCCTAGAACGCTTTCTCCCCGTTCATAACCCTATTCTACCTGAATCTCAATACGGTTTCAGAAAAGGCCTCTCCACCACCCTTCAGCTATCCCGCATCACGGGTCAGATCACCGAAGACTTTTACAGGGGAAGAACCACCGGAATGGTACTGCTTGATCTGGAAAAGGCATTTGATACAGTTTGGCACGACGGCCTTGTTCACAAGCTCGTTGAGACAAACACTCCCCATACATTATTAAAATCATCCAAAATTATCTGAATGACCGATCCCTCTATGCAGCGGTTAAGAAGGAAAAATCTTCTCTCCGCTCAGCCTCCGCTGGGGTACCCCAGGGTAGTCTCCTGGGACCTAGGCTATTTAACCACTTCATTTACGACCTCCCAAATCCCAAAAACTGCTCTGTCGCTCTTTATGCGGACGACACGGCCATCACCTCCACGCACAGGGACCGGGACGTAGCTATACGTCGCCTTGAGTCTGGCACAGCCCAGCTGACTGACTATTTCAGTCGCTGGAGACTCAAAGTAAACGGCGCGAAAACAGAGGCGATCCTCTTCACGCGTAAACGTAATAACAAAAGTTATAACGGGAAAATCACCGTCTGTGGTATCCCTTGCTGTTTCAGCCCAGCTGTCAAATACCTCGGGGTATTTCTGGATTGCTCCCTCACCTGGTCTACGCACATTGCAGAAGCCAGGCGGAAAGCTCACGTTGCAATTGGCGCGTTGTACCCAATATTCAATGCTAGAAGCTACCTCAGCATGGCTAATAAGAAGGCACTATACAACATGGTAATTAAGCCAACCATGCTGTACGCCTCTCCCATATGGTCTGTAGACATCCCCGACAGCAAACTTCTTCTCCTTCAGAGGGTCGAAAATAAATGCCTACGCATAATCACAGGCTTGAAGAAGAACGCCAGCACCCGATGCCTCCGGGCGTGGTATAAAGGCCCTGACATTAAAGAGACCCTACGCCTCCACCGTGCCAGTTTCGTGGAAAGTTTGAAGCAGGGTCCCCACCTCGCTCCAACTCTCCGAGCTGTGAAAATATCTAACTTTAAAAACCAACTAAAGGCCTCTAAGAACCTCGTCAGGACGATGTCTCAAACCTTATGCTCCACCCACCTTTCTCCTACAGCAATTTCTTATACAGTGGAGGCAAGCGTGGAAGAAGCCAGCAGCACTGCCAGCTTCTAAACTAACGCCCTAAGAGATACATTTTAAGCTACGAGCTAGGCTCGTCGATTTAGTAACAGTTAGGGACTGGGCATGTCTACTATAAGAACAAGTAAACTCCTCAAGTTTACGTAAACATTACGAGCAATTCCTAGTAAGAATTGAAAATTTTTAATGATTCCAAGACAATCATTCTCGTAAGGGGTTTTTCTTAAGTGTTTTCCCCACACAAAGCCCTCAGCTGACAGAATCTTTTAGAAAGTCAATACTTAGCTAGCTTACATGCGGGAAAGGGAAACAAAGACTTAGTCTGTATCCACCCTAGCAACAAAAATAGCCAGGAAACTAGGAGCCCGCCTAGCGGACTCCACATATAGTTTCAGTAGGAAAGTAAAGGTAGGAAAAAAAAAAAAAAAAAAAAATTTTAGTTCAACACAGTAAAATGAATTAAAATCAATATTCAATTTTAAATAACTTTGATTATTTCACGTGTTGTGTTACTAATTGTGCCACGTGTTTCGCCTCTTTCAGATACATCTTCGGACTTACTATCGCAAAGTTTGCTTAAGTAATAAAGCATGATTATGTTGAATTACATTCAGTAATTTCCATGAGTTTTTCGTCATTTCAAGTCCATTCGTGCACTTGAAGTGTCTGAAGATACAGAAAGAATAAACCCGAGCCGTTAGCGACAAAACTCATGGAAAAGTGCAAGGTTAACATTATTCAAATTTAAATAAATCATATTTCAAATCTGATGTTTGTACACATTTTTTTCAGTCGATAAATCGATTTTGCTTGAAAGGCATGGGTGTTAGTGTTAGTGTAAGTGTTAGAGCTAAAAACCCTTCCCACCTTTCCGATCCTAAAACGCGACGCATAGCGAGAGCAATTGGCTAACCACTAGTCCTGTCTGTCCTAGTAACAGCCAGTTCTGGTATAAAAAAACCTAAAGTTGAGATAAACTCCGTGAGGGGTTCATATGCTCCAAGCTGGGAGCGGAGATGGATAAAAAATACATAGTTTGAAACAACGTGAGCGATATGTTCTCTGAAGGCCGTTAAGTTACCAAATTATAGCAAAAGTGATAAAACCAGGGCTGTGGAGTAGGAGTCGGAGTCGTCGCGGCGATTTGGCCGGATTCGGAAATTTTGAAAAGTTTGAACTTTCCATATAATATGTTAAATTTGGCCATTGGCCGGATTGGTAGGGTTGATATTTAATTGAATACACATAAAATTAGGCAAAAAATTGACGATATTAAACTTTTTTAGTCGGAGTCGTGTTTTTGGTCATCGTTGGAGTCGGAGTAGTGGTTTTGGTAAAGGCTGGAGTCGGAGTCGGACTTTTTTTCACCGACTCCACAGCCCAGGATAAAACACGAAAAGATGGTAAATTTTTCTGCTAGCCCACACCCAAACAATTTTTTCGATCGATGCGCACTAACTATAAAATATTATGTTATGTTTCCTGTAGTAGCAAAGCGATCACGAAATCATGTCGGGTAAAACTAATGGATCAGTGTTACAGATTTGCTTCGAAAGATGGTAATAATAGTGGTATACATTTTGTACTGACGATACAAAAGATATACGCCTTCCGTATTCCTCGCTAACATGCGAACGTCGATGTCTAATCTGTGTTATTGGCAATTGCAGTTAATACGAGGTTTCAAAGAGGCAATTCAGGATATCCTGGTCTAGTTAATTCTCGTTTATTTGATGTATACTATGTGATAAATTTGCAATTTAATGACTAAGTAAAGAATGAAAAAATACGGCACTCCCTTTTTTATTATGTGATTTCATTTATCTGATTATTTCTGTTAGTTATATGATAGTAGAACAGTATATCAACCCTTAGGCGTAGAAGAATCGTATCTCGATTATTGCCGGTTTTGAGTTATGAATGCCACACATTAGTATAAAAATTTTCTTTGTTTTATATTAATTACAGATTGCACATATGTGTGTTCATTTGTTGGCCATCAAATGCGAAGGAGCATGCTAATTATCAAAGCATTTAAAAGGGAATATTTCAATAGAAATCATGGATGGCAGTGATGTGTTAATCGGCCTGTTAGGATACACGAGCCATATCTCGGCTTTTTAATAGTTTTCAGTTACGAATGTGTCACTATTCTATATTGTAAGCACTAAGAACATTCTTGAGCGATAAATTACCTCAATCTCGGTAGTAAATTCCTTCTGCATTGCGATCTAAAGCGATTCAATGAATGTAGTTTCAAAAATCCTTTTTCTCCGACATCTTAGAGCAGCGTCTCCAGATCGATACTGGGACCGCCATCTCGCCTCCCGATTCTGAATTCCTTCTCCGAATGTCTGGACGTAGGCTGTAACTTTGTGTTTAACTTGACCGTCTGATCACAATAGAGAGCTGCAGTAACAGTTTGTTCTTGTTTTAACACTTCATAATAAATCACGGCTTTCGAATCCCACCACACACACAATAGGGCTTTCTGAGGAGCGCGTGAGGAACCCAAATGCCTTCTTTTTGAACATTCCACAGTTTTTCTAGATAGTGATGAGTATTCGATCGTGATCTCCCGACCTTCTTGGATAATTGATCGATGGTCATCGTCGGATCTACTTCAATTTCCGCCTTCAGGACTGCTTCATCCACTCGACTGCACCGTCCACTTTAAGGCTCAATTTTCTAATCGAGATTGCCCGAACAAAATTTTCTGAACCATCGTTGGCACTTCCTTACGTCCAGTATATCACCGTAAATCTCACAAATGGATTCCGTTGCTTCTGTTGCAGTGTTATTTGAATGGATCAAAAACAGCATACAGTTTCTTAAATGTGTTTCCAAAGGAAACATCTCTGAATTTTTTTGTAGATGGGGTAGAATTGTTTTTTTTTCTTTAAAGGACAGGTGAAGAATCATAGAGAAGAGAAAAACAAAAACACATGGCTTTACTGGGCAACATACCCAAACACACTGAGTCAAAGTTGCATATTAAAAAAACGACATTAATTCCGGGATTACCTAATATTAATAAAATTAATTATAATAGCGATATTTGTAATATTTTTTTGATATTAATCAACATTTATTCAATTTTACAATATTTATTTCATCACGATAACGAGGAGCGGTAAAAGGTCTGCTCTCTATATATAGACCAGTGGTTCTCACAGCATATTACACTGTGGCCGCATCGTTAACATAGGCGGCTATTTCAAAATGTCTGGTGGCCGCACCAAATTTTTGTTTTGAGTCTATTGTCTTTGAGGTGTGTCAAAAGGAGCTAAACATGTTTGTAAATTATTTTTTTTAACCATGTCCCCTCCCAACTTCTCCTCACAGTGTTTATCTCAACATATGTTTTTTTTCTACGAGAACTGCTTATTACTCAGTTGCACAACCTCTCTTTTTCAAAGAGAGTAGGGATGGAATGGATACGACGACTAGGACAGGATTAGCTAATCGCTGTCACTATGCGTCGTTCTTTGGGATCGGAAAGGTGGTAAGAGATTTTCAACAACACAAATATCCATCATGCCTTTGAACAGATTTATAGACTGAAAAAATCCGTTCGTACCGGGAATCGAACCCAGGAGGTCCGGCACGCAAGCCAACAACGTTGACACTGCGTCACGGACCAGACTTTAGTGTTAGTATTAATTGCATACGAAATTTTACATTTTCAGAGAATTTCTTGATAAATTAATTTGTAAAACCACACTCTTATACATAAACATCAATCTTTTCTATGAAACTCTTGGTGGCCGCACATGAGAACCACTGATATAGACTGACTTTAATAAATGATGATGATTACATGCACATACATACACGAAAATACTTTATCCAAATGAAAAATTATATCATATCCATCGAAACGTCAAATTTTGACATATTGTGAATTGTAAATCAAAGAAAATTTTCAACACGCAAATCGTTCGTATTTTGAAAAATCTTCAAAAAGAAAGATACATGAATAGTTTATTTATTACAAACTGCAGCTAAAACAGGCATTGGAATGGTAAACTTATTCAGTATATAAATGCAATGTTCTGTGGAATCAATTGCCAAAATGAAGAAGTTATTGTTGGTGATAATGTCGTGCCAAGTTATGAACACGTTTGGTTCTTTGAATTCAGATAATATTCAGTGGAAAACTAAATTAGCGGCTGATTATTTTCAGCATAGAAACACTAAAGCTGTTATTATAATTTCTGACTGGCCTCGTTATGGTATGTTACTAAAGCTTGTTTACTAGTTAGTAATTATTCGAATGGTTTCGCGAATTTAGTTACTTTGTGAACGAAGGGAATGAGACTATCTTTTTTATTTTACTGACTTAAATGATTATTCTTTTAGCTCAAATTGATATTACTGAAATGGATGAACAAAGATGTAGATTGATATTTTCGACAGGTCTAATGACAAGTTGAATCCGCGTCGATAGCGTGTTCAAATATAAATGCAACCGTTGAAATGCATTTTTAAAGTGTCATTAAGAAACCTCCATTTTAATATGACATTTTAATTCGATTGATTTAATATAAGTCCTTGAAAGATGAAGTGAGCCAAGTTTAAAGATAGAGAAACTTTTCTATAATAGTAGAACTATCTTAACATTGTGGAAGTATACTACGTGGAAGCATACTACGTAAATATACAGAAAAAAATATTTCAGGGAAATAATGATTACAATCAGGACTGTGGATTCGGAGTCGTGGAGTCATGTTTTTTGGCCGAGGTCGGAGAGTCGTCGCGGTGTTTTTCCGGATTCGGATTCGGATTCGTGATAAACTTTGGAAAAGTTTTATCTTTATTTATGCTAAAAATAATAATACATTTTCAGTACTTTTTCCACATAAAATTTATTTGATCAGGACCGGCTTTGCTCATGTGCGAGCATTGACAACTGACAGCTTACTTCCTGATCTGTTGGACAATTTATTGGATAATGTTTTAGGGGTTGTAAATTGTATCTTATTTTGTATTAGTTACTTACTTGAAAATTCCGCCTCAGGGTCACGAAACAATGGCTAGATCAGCCCATAGGGCATGCCATAGATGAGTAGCTTCACAAACATACTACACGGTGTTTATAAGTCGAAGTGTTATATAACAATATTTTATTTTGGGTATTCATAGGATAGCACATTAAAAAAGCTAACGATTCGATGCAATGGTATTATAATATATACATATCACTATCACTAGATTCTATAGTTTTTAACAGTATGGTATTTTTCGAAACATTCTCCCACATGGAGTGCCGGCTTTGTATCACAAGTCTTGCAGTAATAGATTGTTCTTTTTCTTTTACCTCCTCGTATATCAGAACCGCAAACGACGCAATCTCTATACTTTTTCTGCGCATCACGTGTAGATTGACATGGCTTAGCCGCTGCTCCGGATCTACCGACTGCCTACCTTTGTTAACATTTAAAACTTGTTTACAATTACCAACAAGCTGAATAATTAATTTATCAACAAATTGAAAATGAGTCATTGGTTTTTCATTATTTTTAATCGTCTTCTGTTTGTACAAAATGTATGAATTCACCACTGAAACTTCTAAGCCCAAAAAAAAGCTTGCGCCACCATTTTAATGTTTTTCGAAGGAAACAATACGACGAAGTATAATGGTCCGCTCTATCGACACCTCCCATATGTTTTGTTTAGTTAATAACTACTTCTGGCTTGAGGATTTCTTCTTCGATTCCACTTCTTTTAATTCTTTTTACAACGGACAGTTCGTTGGAATGGCAATTGCTAAGCATTGTCACCACTCTTTTATCTTTCCAGGCAAGAACCATAACATTTTCACTTCCATATGCCACTGCTTCGCCTACTTTTAGTTTTGGCTTTTTGATGGCTGGTGGCAATTTTTTTTTATTTGTCATTATTGTACCTGTCAAATGTGTTTTTAATTTCAACAATTCATCCGTAAGTGGAATGCTGGTATAAAATCTGTCTGTGTACATATGATAACCTTCAGCATCAGATATTGAACTTAATAAATTACTGTACAGTTGTAAAACTATTCTAGACGTAAATTGGAGATCAGGTCTTATCAAACTGTCCGTTGTTAATGAGCCGTAATACGGAATAAATGAATAAATATATCCACAACTTGAATCAGCCAATACATATATCCGAATACATCATTAAGTAGAATTATTTGGGTTATAAGTCATAAAAATTATTTTCCCTTTGAAATTGACTACTGATTCGTCAACAACTATTTCTCTTCCGGGAATAAAATGTTCTCGGAATCTTTCATCTAAATATTTCAAATACAAATCTACTTTCTTAAATCGATTTTGAAGATTTGTTTCCTGAGGGTTGATTTCTCCGTTGTTATGCAAATGTAGCATTCAATATATTTGTAAAAAACGTTCTCTTTTAAAAATAGACCTAAAAAAAGGCGAATGGGCTGTAAATGACGTCGAAAAAAAGGCTTGAAGGATAGGATGAGGTCTCATTCCCATATTTAAAATGACACCTAAAAACGCTTTAAACTCTTCTTCTTTCAAATTTTTCCATGTATTCCACATTGAACTTTTTCCAGGATTAATTCTTTTAAGTTTATTATTTGCATATTTGTTCGTTTCAACGATGTTACTTATTAGCGAATTTGTAAAAAAAAGCGTGAAGTAGTCGATAGGCTCCAAACAATTTGCGGGGACATTTGGCCCAACTATTCTATTTCCAATAGAAAAATTTATTTCTTGTTGTGAAGTATTAGACGACAATAAAAACCAATTGTTTTCTGAATCAGAAGATCTACGCAGTGTCAGATTGATGAGGTATAATATTTTGCGAAATTACCATATCTCCTTCGTCATTATCTTCGCTGAAAATAACGCACCTTCTTCTTTTGGGTGGAATAATATCGCTTCACTATCTGTATCACTTTGAATATTACCGACACCCCCGAGTAACCATTCTTCGTCACTATTTTCACTATCACTGTCTGAATAATTAGAATTATTCCCGATAATTTCTGGTAATTCTTCACAATTTTGAATGAATGCGGTATCTACACATGAACGTACACGTTCACCATTGTTACTATCACAATCAACGTTATCAAATGTAAAAAGGTCCTCACCGTCACTACTATCGATGTAAACACTGTTCGTTTTACAATTGAAATTGGAAGTAAAACTTTCATTATTTTTATTGTTTTCAATGATGGCTATTTAAATATATACAAAAGTATATTAAAATCACTATTTTTATAACTATCAATCACTAAGATCAATATTGCGGCGTTAAAGAATATAATAGTTTTACAACACGAAACAATATGGTCACAATACGTACGAGAACCTTCGCGAAAGCAAGATAACAATTGACTGTCCCAAAATTATTACAACAACTAGAATAATGCATCTGTTGCAGTTTTTTTTATGCATTTGGCTATTGGCCAGATTGGTTAGTTGACATTTTATTAAATACATATAAATTGGAAAGGTAGGAAAAAAAACTTGAAAAAATTAAACAATTTTTGGCCGAAGTCGGACTCGATCGTTTTTGATCAATGTTGGAGTCGGAGTCATGTTTTTGGTCAATGCTAAGGTCGGAATCCTGTTTTTTGACGAAACCACAGCCCCGATTAAAATAGTGATACAAAAACGGTGAGATTAACATTTCATTTGAGCCCTTAAATTTAAGTGAGCCATGCTGCAAATGATGTAAAAGGTCAGAGCATAATTTTATTTTATGAAAAAATGTAGCACTATTTCAGCGTTTTTTTATATTCTCACTTCACTTATAGAATTCTTTTAGATCTGGAAAGAATGATATTGCGTCTAATAATCAAGTGAAAATCCAAAAGCTTTCAAACCTTTGTTCCTATCTATGTCAACTTTACAAGAAACCTGAATTTTCATATTCAAGTGACATTGCACAGTGGCAATATAAGAATATCTTGCACAGCCGAACATAATAATTGCAGATCTCAATCTTTTCAGATGTAACAATACTGACCAAAACACTGTGGAGCCGTGGCATTATGGTATCTTACCAACCTGACAATGTAATGAACAATTTAACGCATTCACTCAAGATACTCGATTTATTCAGACATGATTATTATAGGATCGGAATATTTTATGACGTTGAATCATACAACGAACCACTTTTGATGAAGGTATTATTTTTATTATAAATCTAGTTTGTGACATAAATATAATGAAATCTAAATATTGAATCATTTTAAAAAAGGAATCTGTTTCAAAAATGAAACAAAAAAATGGCGTAAATATAAATGAATTATTTTAAAAATAGAATCTATAATATTTCGACTTTGAAACCAAAAATTTCAAACGTATAGTTTGATATCGAAGCCGCTTTGACTAGATGGCGCTTGTAGTGTCTGTCATGGAAGAAACTGCCCAAGCAAAATGTTGGGCTGTATTTAATTGAGTGAAAATTATTCGCCAGTATGAAGGCAATGCTTATAAGCTGTTATTTTTGAAGACTTGAACTTGGATTAATAAGTTATGAAATTACTTTTGTTTATAACGAATAATAAAAAATACTGCTTAACCATTCAGAGGCCCGTGGCGAACAATATACGCGCTGCCACTTTAGAGCGATATTTTTTTTGGAAAAATTATTTTTTTCAAATTTAGTACCAGCAACGCCATATCCGGGTAAGCTTCAACAATAAAACACTTCGATTATCGAAAATACCACTGGAATAAAGCGATTTCTCATTAGCATTCTAATTTACATACTACATATATATCTCACATCCACATTCGTTAGTTCGCGACGTGTAAACTGGTATAACGCATATCAATATCTTGATCATTTATTTGCAGTATAAATAAGATTTTTAAGAGAAAATTAAAATAATATTGTCAAATATATTGAAATTAAAAATGTTTTGTTCAAACTGGGTTGCATTTAGTAGAGCTCAATTATTATAAATATGCAAACCATCAGTAACGTGCAATATTTAAATTATCAAATATTGTGGAAACTGTTTTGGAATCACGCAATATTTTGAAACGAATTTTTGATAGCTGTAATGATTGACATAATTCAATATTTGCTTCGTCAAAAAATACAATAAAACAATTAATTGACCCTAAGTATTATATAATTAAATTTACGAGCCATTTGTTTTACATTATTACATTTTTAAAATGTATAGTTATAGTATATGATTAATTTTGAGATGATTGATAATTTTGACTGAACGTGCTCGATGGGCTTTCAATATCAAACTTGCATCTTTTGAAGTTTGTAATTTTCCATGAGTTTTGTCGCAAACGACCCGTGTTTAACGTTTTGGCATCTTCAGTTCAAGTTAACTCATGCACTTGAAAAGCCTGAAGATGCCGAAGATAATGATAAAGACAGAATTAGTGGAATAGTACAAAATTAAAACGATTCAAACATGAAGAATTTGATATAAAGGAATATAATGTGAAAGTGAATTGATATCAAAATAATTATCAATACTACTACACAATTGATGAGGTGCTTATTCAGCCTATATAGACCTCTGGGGTCAAATCCGACTTACAGGGAGTCTACGGGAGGGTCTCCTCATCCAGTGATTTTCCGACCATTTCTTTGTTTTAAAAAATCACTCACCGCCCACTATGAAAGCTTTTATCGCCCGCTAGTGGGTGGTACGTACCAGGTTGACGACCCGTGTATTAGGGAGTCTACCAAAATCGGCAAGAGTCCGACGGGACAAAAGAGTGTTATCAATGTTAATTTAAATTTACAGCCATAACTTGTTAAGAAATTGTTATAATCTGTAATATATTTGCTTTAATCTTATTTTTCATTACAGATGTCTCAAGAAAGATTGATGATTGATACATACAGTTGGCTCTTTTTTTGTAAAGACAATTGTATCAACTATCATGCTATTTTGGATAAGTTAAACTTATTCATCGATGCAGATATTACCCTCGCAAGCAGAAACATCGATGGTATTGCTGACTTATTTGATTTTAATAATCCTGGTAAAAGTCGAGGTGGTTCTATGAACGTGTCGAATATTGGAAAATGGAGCCAAGGTATTTATTTATCTTTTAGGATACAAAAACATGATTTCATAGTGTTGTATAACTTTTGTATGACTTACATGTGGTGAACTAGCCGCAAACGTCCGTGACTAGACGTGTTATGACTAGAGATTCCAATTCGATTATCGAGTACTCGATACTCGAGTATACTCGTCCGTTTTCCAAGTACTCGATACTCGAGTAATTTGGAAAATACTCGAGTAATACTCGTTTTAGTAATAATTGTCGACAGTTTTTTCTTCTGCGAGAAATATAAAAACAAAACTTAAAATTAATTAAAAATTTGTTGAAATATATGTGGTATAAATTGAAATAAATGTTTTAATGATATTCAATATATTTCTTTATTTACTAATCATCTATTTATATACACAAATTCGAATTAAAAATATATATTCTGGTACATCTGAAACTACTCGAGTATACTCGAGTACTCGAGTATTTTGAAATTTTACTACTCGATACTCGAGTAGTTGAGATGTCGAGTAAATGGAGTCTCTAGTTATGACAAGGGTTCTTAACCTTATTGCGACTCCGTGCGCCTTTGACGTTAAGGTGTTAGCGACGGGCGCAGGTCGTACTTTTTAAAAAACAAATCTTAAGTACCTAGTACATCACTTTTAAGGTGTTCACTGTCAATATTTGGTGGAAAGGCATTATAATAAAAATACCCAGACATGTAGATTTATTTATTTTTATAAAATGCACTTAATTTTGGGCTTTTACTTTGTTAATGTTAATTCATACTTAATTGATTTTTGATGTGTTAGTTTTGCATTGCTAAGAGGTTTTGAAAATTTTATTTTTATTCTATTTTTCTTGTAATTTGCTTTAATTTATTTGCTTAGTTGATTTACCAATTGTTTGTCATACCTTGTTTTCATACTTAACTTTTGCATAAATACCACTGTTTTATTGTATTCCTTATCAGTTGATAATGCTCGCCATGAGCGAAACCGGTCCTGATGAAATAAATCTCATGTGGAAAAAGTAGTAAAAATGTTTTATTATTTTTATTACCTAGTACATATTTACTAATTTTTATCATTTTTATCTGGGAAGCTTTACATATG
Organism: Himalopsyche kuldschensis; assembly: GCA_028554975.1. Lineage (NCBI taxonomy): Eukaryota > Metazoa > Arthropoda > Insecta > Trichoptera > Rhyacophilidae > Himalopsyche > Himalopsyche kuldschensis. The sequence goes on from JAHFWI010000049.1 coordinate 3,154,421, forward strand.
TGTTACATTCTTGTACTATTTTTTAATTTACCTTTACAAATTATAAAAATACCACTCAGTTATATTTCGTTCAATAGATAAAATACAATTCTGATAAAATTTGGGTATTTTCATAATTTGTTTCTTTGGAGAGGGCGCACGATATTAGCTCTGCGGGTGCAATTGTGCCCGCGGGCATAAGGTTAAGAACCCCTGTGTTATGACATCGACTGATAGAGATTCTTTTTAAATACAATTCGAGTTATAACACAGTACTTAATCGACTGTAAATTCATTAATGAAAGGAGGGTTTCTACTAAGCGGTGAATTAAGGAAACACGATAAATTGTATATGATTGAATATTTATTAATAGCAGCATATCCGCACGCAATGTAGGGCATATGGAATCCTGAGAACTACTTGTCATCCAGACATATATATTCCAGATACTGGCTTGATGATGAACGATCACGAAGATAAATACACAAAAAAGCGTCGTGATGCTCGTGGAATCTTGATCAGAGCTGTCTCCGTGGCTCCTCGGCGAGGAAATACACTGCTTCATGAACATCTCACAGATAGGGCCAAGCCTTACGAAGACTCTTTGAGCAAGGTTGGGTATGATTTGGTCCTGCTTTTAAAAGACTTCTATAACATTACGTAAGTACATATATGATATACTTCTAGGTGAAATATTTTCAATTGCAATTTGATTAGTTCTCTTTATGTAATACGGTAAGAAAAATAACAATGAATTTTAATTCTACATAAATTATTTTATATATTTGGTGATAGTTATTTCGGCTTACGCCCTCGTCAGAACTACATATGTATTTCTTACTTCCATAACTGTATACAGTGGTACCTCGAGATACAAGTTTAATTCGTTGCGTAACCTTGCTCGTATCTCAAAGCAATTTTTCTCAATGAAATTAATTTAAATGCCATTAATCCGTTCCAGCCCCCAAAATGTGGCCTTGTGGAGAAGCTGTAAAGCGCCATCTATGTGTTACGTATGGGATTTGTCGGTTGTGCGAAAGAGATGGAGCGAAGTAGTTTTTTTATAGTAGGTACACAGCGTTTGACAGTCGAAGTAGAATCCAATACCAACACAGATATACATATACGGATTTGCCACCAATACATTCATATACACCCCTTCCACACAAACGCAAAGCGCATACAGATACCCGGCCGTTCCTCGTATATCAAAGGTTGTTCGTATTTCAAAGCAAAACTTCGCTCGCTCAATGGCTTGTATCTTAAAAATCTCGTATGTTAGGGCACTCGTCTCTCGAGGTACCACCGCATATTACTATCTTTGCTCGCATATTCATCTCAGTATAAGGAAACACTTGAGTCTCATATACCTAATTAGTATGTCGAGTTTTCGAAGACTGGACAAGCGTCCAAAATCTGACCAATCCGTTGCATGACTGGATGATCGATGAGTTTTTATAAAAATTTCCTTCTTTTAGGATAGAATTATCAGAAACGTTTTCCTGGGATGATCCCGGAGTCATTGGAAAGTTTCGCTTGGACCAAGCCGACATTTCTGCCACATCGATGCGCTTGATTATCCCAAGGTTGTCGTATATGGTAAACGTCTACCAGGTATGGGAATTCGGGTAAATATTTAAATAACTTCCTTCAAGTGTAAAACATAAGATATTTAATATCGTAAATAAAATAATGCCTTTTAACTCTTTCTGTGCCAAAAACAAAAACTCTCGTACTATTTATCCATCCGTATTTACAAAAGCACAGGGTAACCGTATACTGTGCTTCGAAAACAGATGCTTGCGGCAAATACTAGGAGTACAGTGGTTTGACTTTGTCAGGAATACGGAGGTAAGAGAGCGGACAAACCAGCCCCTTATTACGTCTAAAATTAAAAGGCGACGATGGACCTGGCTTGGACATGTGCTGCGGATGCCCCAGGGGAGCCTGAATCCTGCCTGCCTCTTCTATCAACTTGATGGATCCCGACGCCGCGGAAGGCCTCTGATGACCATCCGTAGGATGTACTTAGGGGAGCTAAGGGACGCTGGGATGATCTGGGAAGATGCGAGGAGGTTGGCGGGAGACAGAGAATCTTGGAGGCACCGTGTGGCGGCCATATGCTCCGAATAGGGAGCGGATATGGGGAAAAAAAATTATCCGTGCGCGAAAAGCGTCATACATAATATCTCGCGGTTGGCTAAATTATATACGGCGATACAATAGTCCGCCAGGAGTTGTTATATCTACAATATTGGAGAGTACTTCATTGATTTAGAGAATCTATTATCTTATCCTCTTCGGGCCCCGGGTATCACCTATGAAACTCGGGGTTTTAGTAAAATATCCGTTCGGTTGTAGAATTGAACGTATCAAAACCAAAAGTATCATACATATAATGAAGGAAAAGCTCTTACCAACTGAATATATCCGATTTATTTTATGTCAGTATAGAAGTCACTGTTGATAGAAGAAATTGGTCCTTTTTAAAAAAATTCTCTACATCGTACATACTTATTTAAAAAACATTATAAGGAGTTTTTTTTTAAAACATAAAGTTAAAAAGATGTTGAATGCAAATACATATTGATCATATTGTCAAATACTTACCCTGTTTTATAATATTTGTAATGTCTCTTCTTGCAGCACCAGCTTTATTTTTTTAAATCCTCAATACGTCGGAAAAATCAGCAACACTTTCTTTAAGCCATTTTCCGGTGCTATATGGGGGAGTACAGTCGGAGCAATAGTAGTAGCAATGATTTTACTAACTGTGTCTTATTTATATGAAAATAATGGAGCTTTTTGTATGTCAGACTTCATAGCCGCTACGCTGACAGTGCTGGGAGCTTTAAGCCAGCAAGGTAAGATTTCTGAGTTTCCGGTAATTGTATATCATAACTTAGGTGAGCTTTCATCTAAGCCAGTAGCAATACCAAAACATACAAGAACCCAAAACAGCAAGCGTATTACTTATTAATATTAAATAAATTTGATTATTCACGTATTGTGTTACTAAATGTGACACAAATAGGACAGGCTGCTCGCCACTGCTTACATTATTTACAATGATGGGTTTAACCCTTCCTGATTGATTGCATCTTATTAGTTAATATTGTGTATCTTACGTCATTAGTAGTATGATTATTTGTTGGCTTTGTTTTGATTCTATAACCCTCTCCTTACTTCCCGTGAAAAGGAAAAATCCCAAACTCCATTTTATAATTTCATCATTTTTCAATCTTGCTTTATAAGTTAACCTGTTAAGTGCGGCTAGGATTAGTATGGCCGTGCATGGAGGGCTGTGTTTTTCTTTCAAAAAATAAAACCTAAGAAATATATACTCTTTTGACATATTTTAATAGTACATAACAAACACTTAGCATATAAATACATGATGTGTCATTTACGCCATCATTTATTCAAAAACCAAACCAACAAACGTTTCACAAAACTTCAGGGTAGTCACAACACTCACACAGAAAATATGTGAACGTGACTTTAAATCGGAACTGATTCATAATAAATTTAATCGTAAATGTAAATAAAAAACATGTTTAAAATTCTTAAAGCAAATTAATAGTCTTCCACTTAGTAATATGCCTCAAAACGCATGCCCTGCTAGCAACACATTTCAACACAACGAAACAGCTCTTTTTAAAATCGATATATTATAGACACAAAACGTGGAATAATCAAAGTTATTTAAAATATTACATTATTACATATTCTTCAATTCATTTTAGGAACAAATATTATTCCTGGAAGGACATCAGGCCGCGTTGTTTTCTTGATACTGTTCACCTTTTCAATGCTTTTGTACAACTTTTACACATCAAGCGTTGTCTCGTCCCTCCTGAGTGAAAAAAAGTCACTCATCAACTCCATCAAGGATCTGGCTGATAGCAATTTAGTAGTTGGCATTGAGGATATCATTTACAACAAAGTGTTATACGAGGTAAATTTTCTACTTACAGTAATTAATTGATAGAATTGACATTGACTTAGTAGAACTCCATTATAACATGGTGAAAAAATATATTTACGTTGATCGCCGAAATAAATATCAAATATGTAATTTTTGTAGAACAAAAATACATTTTTTTTAAAGTTTTCATGCTTAATCATTTTTGATTAAAATTAAGACGCACAGATTTGCTGCGGGTATTTTACCAATGTGTGGAATGTGCATTTTCAGACTGAATACGTATATCCCAAAAAAATATCATCAAAAACTAAGTCAAAGTCAGTGGTCGAGTGTCAACGTCATTATCATCAGTTTCGGAGCTCATGAGCTCGTTTGCCAGTCTGGGCAGTAAAAAAAAATCAATATTTGTTCCCTCCCACACCCATCCGATTTTTAAAAATAAAGCGTCATAGTGAGAATGATTAGCTTGCCACTAGTTCTGTCCTAGCCTTTTCACTTTCACACTAACGTTTTTTTATTAATTTGAGTTTTGCTTCTTTTTATAAATGGTGGCATAATTGACACACTGATTATTTATAATGAACTCACAAAATATTTACAAAAATGTATATTTTTCGAAATTGCCGGCACTCCGGGTCACGCCATACGAATACCTCCCGGCATTAAAATGGTTAAAATTGTAACATTTAATATTTGCCAGCTATTTCCTCAGCGTATCCCGTGTAATTGTTACAGAAAGAATCTCAAGATGAGTTTAATTATTTTCTGGATAAGAAAGCCAACCATCGCCCTAAGATGGTGACTAAATTATACATGCCTTTGGAATATGGAGTCGATCAAGTACAGCGTGGAGGATTCGCCTTCAATGCTGAAGTGACATCTATGTACGACAGAATTGCGAAAAAGTTTAAGCCTAATCAGATATGTCGACTGCACGAAGTTGGTGTCATGCCCACGGTGAAATTGTGTGTCGCAGTGAAAAAAGGGTCACCATTTGCTGATATGTTCAGAATCGGGTAAATGTTACACAAATGATAATTTTAATCAAGTTTTTATTTAGAAAGGCTAAAAACTATATCGGGTTAAGCGGAAAGTAATTTCGTTTTTTACTGGCATAGAGAGGGTTAATTTTTTGAGATGCTTCTTACGATGCCGTAAGCCAAAATAGCTATAAACCATATATCATATAATTTCTGTAGAACTAAAATAATTTGCTATCACAATCTCACACTTTTTTTTAACCTCTCTGGCTTCAATAATAAAATAAATCGAATATATCACTTGAATAAAGGAATTTCGACTGGCGAGACTTGCTTGATAATCAAAGGTTCCCAAAATGCCTTTAACGATGGCCAAAATTTACGCTCGTCACTGAGTTCACAGCCTTAGCGGAGAACAATCTTCAAATGTCAATATATTCCATTATGATGTGGCCAACATTGTCAATATTTCTAGAGCGCTTCGTGTGGCAGAATGTGGCCTCATCAGCCGAAGTGTCAAGATATTCAGGGCTGCGCGTCCTTTTTGCCAGGCGGGCAGTGAGCCGCAAGCCGTTGGGGGCGCCCAGGTTGCCCCCGCTTTGCTGCTGCTTCTCATCGGGGCTGTTTTTTCAGTGCTGATACTCGTCATGGAAAAGGCTTTACATCGATATAGAGCACGTCGCGGCGTGGCTATGAATACATGGACAAATTAGAAGATTATTTATTCTTACTTGTCATTCCACCACTTTTAATTAATCTGGTTTTAGTTCGACTCCTTAGAAGAAAAGAAACATAACTCATTTTTTTCAACTTTACAAAAGACCCAAAACATAGGTTTTATCAGATACAAATTGTCTTTTCATTATCATTAAAAGTGATATTTTGGCTTTCTTATGTATCTGTTAAATATAGCAATTTATTATAGTGTGTTGTTGTAAAGATTAGGGGAGCTTTCAGCAAGAAAGTGATTTCAATACACATTGTAATATCTTCGTATCCATTTCTCCTATTTATGTGACCCTTCGACACATAACATTCGAAAGACGGTCCCTGAAAAAGAGGGGTCTTAAATGGTTTTTGGCCAACAACAAATCGACTTTTTTTTTAATTTAATTTCGACGAAATTAGTCGATAAAAATCATAGTTTTTTTCTGCAAAATGTGTAAAAACAATGATTTAAGTATTCAAAAAGTTAACACATTGTATCACAATTATTAAGACTGATATTTAAGAAAGAGTGGCATAGGGGTGTTCTATCTGTCTCGAAGGGAAGGAAAAGTTCGTCACATATTATTTTCTATCTAGTGAGATTCATAACTCAAAACCGGCAAACATCGAGATACGTTTCTTTTACCATAAGAGGCCGACATATCTACAGTAGAACCTCGAGTATCCGAACCTCTATTATCCGGATTGGTGAAAATAAACAAAAATATTACAAATTTGCTGATATGCACGTGGCGAATTGCGTCCACTGTTTACGTACGTGATGGAATGCAGTCTTAATATTTTGATCGTTAAGTCATGTGTAAAATATGGATCAGTCATCGTCCAAATTCGATACGCATTGAACGTTTGTGTTTTGAACAATTGATCACGATTTAAATATTTATTTTTAATATTACCGATGTGTCAACGAAGAGATAGACAAATTGGATATAATCGATGCTTTGAAACGGGGTGAATCGGGACTTTTTTGTCTAATAAATATGGTGCCGGAACGTTAACGATCTCGGATATAAAAAAACAAAGCGAAAAAATCTTGAAGTTTACCAATTGTTTAATGTCAGAAGATGGAAGCTCAGCGCGTAAATTTATGAAAACATCACGAAATGAAGAAGTTGAAGAGTGTTTTTTTATGTGGTTCATACAAAGACGATCATCTGGACAGCCAATATCTGGTCCATTACTATGTGAAAGAGCAATATTGTTCAATACAAGATTAAATGGAGATCCCACCTTCAAAGCAAGCTCGGGCTGGCTTTAAAATTCTAAGCACGTCGTGGTATCAGGGAACTTGAGATTCATGGGGAAAGGCTTTCTGCTGACATACCTTCAGCAAACTGAATATAATTTTTTCGATTATCCGGATTTCTCCTTATCCGGAATATCTTCATCCCTAATTAGTCCGGATAATCGAGGTTCTACTGTACATACATATGTATATACTTTCAATTTTGTTTTTATAGCGAAACCAATATTTACATTAAATTAAAATGAAAACTTGACATCAATCAAGACACTATCAGTTCACGTTTCTTTAAAAATGTTTATTCCCTACTTTTGTGTTTTTACTGTGTAGATGTTATGTAACTTTCAATGACTTATGCAAATAAATAAACGTTGCTAAACAAACGATTTCTTTCTAAAGCTGTATATGATTAAAAAGAAAACTAATATTTACAGTAAAAACCAACGTATTTTATACACCACCATATTTAAATAAAAATTGCTTTGATGCACACATAATTTTAGTATAAAAACAAATATTCTTGACTTATATATTCAAACAGTATTCCGTAGATGTTAAAAATGGAAGTTTTAAATATATATAACACTATAATCTGTTGTTTTATTTATTCTTCAAATCTGTATAACATTATTTCGTATATAAAAACGTGTGTTTTATAATGTTTGTAGTAATTTGGTTTCTGTTAGCCATACAAATGAAATGTATCCAGGGCTTTAATAATTCAACGCACAGAGAGTTGATGACGAATTTTACAGTCGATTATTTTAAAACAAGAAACATCCAAAATGTAATCGCTTTTGTATGCTGGCCGTTAAAAGGTGAGATGATATTTAAGTATTAAACTATACCCTTATTGTATATTGTGTAATCCAGGAAAAGCCAAGACATTTTCACAATGGTTCTTAACCGGTGCATCGCGACAAAAAAATGGTGAAATAGTGAAATAGACTACAGTGGAACCCCGAACTTACGTCCCCGCATAAACCGTTTTCGCGCTTGGTTCGTTCATTTTCTATAGTCCCGGCGAAACATCCATAAGAGCAATGATGAAAAATTCCGCATTATCCGTTCCCTGATTTAACGATTTACTCGATTTAACGTTTAAATATGATGGTCCCGTCACAAATATTATCCCGATTTACCGTTTTGTTGAATGTTTCTGAGAAACACATTCGACCCCATCCCATCGGTTCGCAGAAAAAAAGGAAATTGGAAATGTGTAAATGTTAATATTTTATGGTCATAATGTTTTCGGTGATGTCTCACTAACTGAGCACTGTGTCCTGTGTACATACATACTACTGTCACGTCACTGTGTTTACACAAGACAGTCAGCTCCAGTTGTATCACTGATTTTTCGTAAATTCCCAATTAAAACGCCCCCCAAGAACATAGCTAGAAGTCTCGCTGAGAAACTGAAAATAATTTAAGAGGTCGAAAAAAATCCATCAACTCTGAGCACGATTGTTGCTAAAAAGAGTGTCATTCTCAAAACAAGGGACGGATACAAAGCCAGAAAATCAAAGACTATCAAAATCGGTCCAACCGTTCTCGACTTATAAGTGTTGTAACAAACAATTTTTTTTATTTATATAGATGTTACAGTGAAACTGCATTCTCAGTGAAAATGTATCAAGTGATAGATTTGTATGACAACATGATTTCACTGGTCACCATCATTGAAATTATTGGCCCTAGTCGATGATTTGCCGGCTTAAAATTTTGGTTTGCTTAAATGAAACAAAATCATCAAGTAGTCCTTTTCATAAAAAAAGAACCAAAGAAAAACACAGACAAACATTGGGCTGAAGATAGAGCGGTCATATTTAATTTCAATGACAGCTTGGAGAAGAATATATTTTCACTGAGAATACAGTTTCACTGTAACATAACAGGGCTTTTTTTTGAAAAAGAAAGGTGCCGGAACTCTCTTCATGTCAAGCTTTTTACTAAATAAAAATATCATTCAAATTAAATTAAAAGTAGCTTTTCCAATGCCACGAAGCGTGCAAAAAAGTACTTTTTAGATTTATTGTTTTTAGACACGTTATATCCAAAGTAAAAGGAACAATCAAAGAAAATAATAACGTCAAATTTATGTAAAATTAAGTAAATAAAATGTTCGACACATTGTCAATCGCTAGGCACGTGCATTCAATCACAAATGTCAGAAATACAGAAAGTATATAAGTTTATGCGTCAGACGTTACTGGCCGTTATCAATCCTTGAGCATGAGTAACCGACGGAAACGTCGACAAGTCCCCTTCACCCTCGTCGCCACGAGATAGGGTCAATTTCGAATCCATCCACAGTTCATCCTTTTCATTACAATACCATATTTTATCATTTTGACGAATAATATGAATAAAGACTGTAATTACGGAAACGCCAACATTTTTTCATCTAATTGATATTGAAATAAAGGTGCCGGAACGCCGTTCCACCACGATAAGAAAAAAATCCCTGGATATTCGTAGTATTATAATATGTGTAACATGAATACAATATGTATAGGGTATTTCAATAGGGACGCTCAAAATATGTTACTTTGTCCTGCTGAGTAGATTATTCATTGTTTAGTGGCCAAATTTGAGTCAACCAGTTTGGTAAATAATCGGCCAACACCTACCTGTACGTCATCAAAATACAATATCTGGTGAAAACATTGCTGCTGTGTGTGAAAGTGTACAGGAAAACCCAAGGCAGCTTATTTCTCGTTGTTCACAAGAACTTGGCTTTTCTGCGACTTCAACTTGGCGAATTTTGAATCGGGCCTTATGTCTGCACCCGTATAAAATCCAACTAACCAAACAACTTGTTTTATTTACATTTCAAAACTAAGCGTCCTTATAAAAAGACCCTTTATTTTGATTTAAGAGCGGGTCGAGCTTTCAAAATACTTTTTTGCACACGGGATCAGAGTTTCTCTACCAAATAATGGCGCCCACAAAACCGAAAAGAGAGACCTGGATGGCTTGTTCAGACTGGAAAATACCTTGATGGGAGCAATGTTCGACGACTATTGCTATTACCAAGTCAACGCATCCTATACTTTGGTAAGGAATTCGAGAATATTTAGAAATACATTTTTTTCCCCATATCCGCTCCCTATTCGGAGCATATGGCCACCATACGGTGCTTCCAAGATTCTCTATCTCCCGCCAACTTCCTCGCATCTTCCCAGGTCACCCCGGCGTCCCGTAGCTCCCCTGAGTACATCCTATGGATGGTCATCAAAGGCCTTCCGAGGCGTCGGGATCCATCAAGTTGATAGAAGTGGCAGGCAGGATTCAGGCTCCCCTGGTGCATCCACAGCACATGTTCAAGCCAGGTCCATCGTCGCCTTTTATTTTGGACGTAATAAGGGGCTGGTTTGTCCGCTCTCCTACCTCCGTGTTCATGACAAAGTCAAACCACCGTACTCCTAATATTCACCGCAGGCATCTGTTTTCGAAGCACAGTATACGGTTACCCTGTGCTCTTGTGATGTGCCATGACTCGCAAACGTAAAGCAGCACAGTCAGTATTCATACGTTGAATAAGTGGCACTTGGTTCTGACCGAGTACAACAATGAGTCCCAGACTTTCCGCATTGAATTAAAGGTTGCTCCAGCTATCCCTAATCGGATCGCGAGCTCATTACGCGGGTTGCCATCTCCCGTGATGTGTACTCCCAAGTACATAAAACTATTGATCTCGATGTCTTGCCCCGCACTCATCAGAGAGTAGTCTGGATCTGGACAGACGCTGTTGCAGAGCACATTGGTTTTACGATGGCTTAAAGACTAAATTTTCTATCTGTTTTTGTCAATTGTGCAGGTGAGGGTAAACACTAATTATTTTGGTATTTTCAAACCGATCAGGAAAATTTCAAATATGACTTTCAAACGATTTTTTTGTACCACCGCTGAAAAACAACAAATGATTGACAGTTGACAATAGAAAATGGTGGAGTTGGATAATCAGCTGAGTAAGTTTTAGAACGGCAATGGAGTTACCACGTTTTCTTAAAACGTTTTTACGATGCACTCAAATAAGTTTGGCTATAAAAAATTTACGGGACATGCACATTGCAGGATACAACAAGACGGCATTGTTAAGTCATTTTCAGCCAAAAAAGGAGGCATCCATATGTTCACTAAGGCTTAATATATGTGTGGCACATCGGAGACGCCTAACAAGCGATTAATATTATTTAACAATTTCTAAAAATTCAAGTAAACGTGCAGGCGAAAAAAATATATATTTGATATTTTTGCATGGCGAATTTCTTGAAATTTACTGGTTTGCAGCCCGGTGGAAAGTCTCTGTTTGAAGAACATTGATTTAGTTGATCCAAAACGGACCCAATCGAATGGTTTAGCGTTAATTTCTTATGTTACATGTGCCACTGTTTTTCGATGCAATAATTTACATGTTATATTGAATAGTTTTCTTTTTTCAGAAATACAATTACTTCAACGCATCATACGTGTGGCTTATGTTCAGTTCATTTTCTTTCGAACGGTCAGTTGAATTACTCGATACGCTCCCGCTGACAATATCCGCCGATCTTGTCATAGCAAGATTTGTCACAAACAACGACACAAAAATCGACATGTATAACGTTTACAATCCTGGATATGACAGAGGGGGGAAGTTGAACGTCACATTCATCGGAAGTTGGGGCGAAGAAGACTGGATACATGCTGTGAGGAAGCCAAAAGTCAGGGATCGATACAACCTTCATGGGATGACCATCAGGACCGTGACTTACAGTCAATATAAAAACTTCAACATGGACATGCATGCGTATTTGACAGATGAAAAGAGTCCAAATATTGATGGCGTATTCAAATCGAACTATCAGTTGATTCTTTTTTTAAAAGATTTGTACAATTTTACGTGAGTCTTTTTGAACACTTTTTGCGTGACTTATTTGATTATTACAGAATTTACATATTATAATATTACTAGTATTGCTACCCAGCGTCGCTCGGACTAAGCGACCAATAATTATTTAATGTTATATCATTCGACATAATTATATCACAAAATCTAACATCCAAAATATAGTTAAAATAAAATCACAAACTTTATTTAATTTGATGACAGCCCCATTCTCGCCCATTAAAATGTCCAAATTCAAGGAAAAAATCTAATTTGCTGTCAAAGAAATGTCAAATAATACCTTCACGTAAATAATAAACATTATTATATTAATAAAAGCCTCGAAAAGGTTGGTAGAAGACTAATTTATTACATTTTGACTAAATGTCTTCGCCGATAAAAATTCAAACATATTTTCTTTCATATTCGTTTTTATGGCAACTTAATGACCAACAATGCAAAAGGGAATTACATACATACATACGCCGTTTCGGTTTTATATATAAGATTTGTTTGACTGTATGAAGTAAGCTGTGAAGCCACAACTGAACCAAACCTAACCTAACAGTGATTTATTTTTTATTTAGAGTTTAAGGGTTTAAACCAGGGGTCGTCAATCTTTTTATGCCTACCGCCCACTTTTGCTTATTTTTCATGATTAAATTTCCTTACCGCCAACCAACATTGCTATTTTTCAATCCAGTATTTGGGTGAAACAAGTTCGTCAAGGAATTTAAGAGATTTGATGTGCATATTCATACATAAGTATGTACATATATTGAAAAAAAAACAAAAATAAATCCTGAACCTCATTAACATCAAAGTGTTCACCAATTCATCCAGATTACGATATTAACAATTCAACTTAGTGAAATAATTAAGTATTTCGACTGAGGATGCTTGGTGGAATTTCAATATCAAATTTGAATTTTGTACTTTTCCATGAGTTTTCTCGCTAACGACCCTGGTTTCGCCTTTCGGTATCTTCAGGCATTCCAAGTTAATGAGAGGTCGGATAAAACCCTAGATTTATTTTAAATATTTTTATGTTATTATCTGGTCATTAATATTTTCAAGAAATCCCCATAATTATAACAAACCCACTTAATTCATTGAAACTTGTATTCATTCAAATTACGCTAATTTACAATTTAATAACCTTTTAACTTAGTGATCTACTTATATTTTTGTATATAAACGATACAAACTGTTTACTACGCATCAGTTCAAGTACATCCGTGCACTTGGAATGCCTGAAGATGCCGAAAGGCGAAACCCGGGTCGTTAGCGACAAAACTCATGGAAAAGTACAAAATTCAAAAAATTCAAATTTGTTAGTGAAATACTTTTATTCGTATATATATATATAAGCGATAAAAACTATTTAGTACACGTCAGTTCATATTCATTCATTCATTTTTATGTCTGAAGATGCAGAAAGGCGAAACCCGGCTCATAAGCGACAAAGCTCGCGTAAAATGCACACATTTCAAACGATTCAAAAATAAATAAATTAACTAATGCAGTGATGCACAACCTTTTTGGCAGAAGATAGTTCAAGGGCCGCATGTGGGAAATAATAAAATTATTAAATTTGAATTGTTTGAAATTTGTACTTTTCCATGATGTTTGTCGCTAACGACCCGGGTTTCGCCTTTCGGCATCTTCAGGCATTTCAAGTGTAACCGGAGATAGTTAGCGACAATACTCATGGAAAAGTACAGATGATATTGAAATTCCATCATGCACACTCAGTCGAAATCCTTAATTCAATTATTGATCATTTTATTTGTAAAAAGTTCTTAAGAAAGAAAGATATTTGTCATATTGGACCGTATGAAATATCATTGCGGGCCGCAGGTTGTGCATCACTGTATAAAGGTGTTAAGCAACCAGTGCGTTTGTAATGAAGCATATTTGTTTTAACAGAATAAAGTTTGTGATTGCTGACAACTGGAGTGATAAGAACGTGAATGGCTTATACCGATCTGGGAATTTACTTGGCGTTCTCGGAGATAGAAAAGCAGACATAATGGCTGGCGCTTTACAGCTCATGCAAGACAGGATAGCGATAACGGACGTGATTCATTTGACGTATCCCTTCAGGTATACATATATTCTTAAGTACAAATAGCCAAAACCTGACATAAGCACTTTTAGAATTAAGGCCCAGATTTAAACTTTGAACTAAAAACTGCCACCTTTTTGATTTGCCACAGTTTTTAATTTTAACTAAAATGCCCGGGCCGTGTTACAGTGGACAACGTCGTTGGTCTTTGTGACAGACTGCCCGGGTTCGATTCCCGGTACGAGCAGAATTTTTCGGTCGACAAATCGATTCTGTTTGAAGGCAATACGCGTTTGTGGTTATTAAAAATCCCCTTCACACCTTTCCAATCCCAAAAAGCGACGCATAGCAAAAGCTATTAGAAAACTACTAGTCTTGTCCAAGTCCTCGTACCCTTTCAATCCCTACTCTATTCGAATAAGAAAGGTTGAGCAACTGAGCAAATTTGGGAGGGGAAATGGCTTAAAAAAACATTTTTACTGCAGGTGTGGGTTTGTTTTTCGATACTCTGGAGATTTTGGCGAGCTGAACACCAACTTCTTGGCTCCGTTTGTCAGCACGGCATGGTATTTCTTCCTAATGCTGACCGCCGCCTTGTTGGCATCAATTTGGCTGATATCAATATTTGAAAACAAATATTGGAGACGAGAAGAAACGGATTTATGGCGGTTCAGCGATAGTTTTTTGTCGGTTTGGGGAGCGTGGTGTCAAATGGGTGAGTCCAATGTTTAGTGATATTAAATGTAATGAATGAAAAGGAAATGATTAAAAATAGCACATTTTTTAACCAGTAAGACGCCACGGCACGAAGGCACGCAAACGACAATAAGGGAGAGCGGGGTCCAAAGTAACACTTTTGATATCGGTGTACATTAGGACTAGAGACTCCAATTCGATTATCGAGTACTCGATACTCGAGTATACTCGTCCATTTTCGTTTACATGGCTGCCACGAAAAATATAAATACAATTTATGATTTTTATTTCCCTGTTTTAAAAATGTGTCTTTAAATGCCCCGTCAAAAAGTTGAGTGTTGTTATTAAAATCATGTTCCTCCTATATCACCCCAATAATGTATTTATATGTGTTGTCCACTTGCGCTTACTCGTGCTACTTAAAATATTTGATGCATTAAAAAGCTCATAGTGGCGTTTGCGTGCTTGCGCGCCATGGCGTCTGAAAAGTTAAAAATTGTTTTTTTCTATGCAAACCTATATATATAAGAGACATGTTTTTTACGCAGACAATTAAATTTATTTCAGGCTATTTAAGAATCATGAAATGATAAGCTCATTTTCTTGAAAAAAGCAGTTAGTAAACTTAATTATTAACATTTTAATTTCACGTTCTTACTTTTTCCAGGTACCGAGCTTCGTCCGTCGTCCGTTTCAAGTCGTCTGATTTATTTCACGCTTTTTCTTAATTCTTTAATCATATACAACTTCTATACGTCAAGCATAGTATCTTCACTGCTCAATTATAGATCCAAAAAATTCACAATCCCCAACCTTGCCGACAGTCCACTCGTATGCGGCTCAATCGACGTTGGATATGTTCACAACTTGTTATTTGACGTAAGTAAAACCAGCAAATTTAATGGTGTATATAGAATTTTTTGCCGCCATACAAAAACACAAACTGCAGTCCAAAAAATGGACACTGTTGTTATACATAAACATTTTACAGTAGATATCTATCGTCTGTTGCAATGCTTCCAAAAGCGTGGTACGCGTACCCCCTGGGGACGGGAAGAGTATGGTAGGGGTATGTGCTGCAGTGGGTATCCATGCCAGAAAGTTAATCGCATGCGTAGGAGAGCAATTGGTTGAATTAGCTTCAAACGAAGTCTTGAAAAATAAACATAAGGAATGTACTTTAACACATTGGCTACGATGGCAATCAAAACACAGAGAGAAACGACACGTATTCCGCGTTCTTTGTAGGCAATATGTTTAATCATTCTAGTTGAAAATGCTAATCGCGGGGCTAATCTATCGGCCACGCGAATATATGCGAAGAATCCCAAGGACCTAGATAATTATATCAGCCACTGTTTATTTTAACTCGCATTTAAATTCACTTATAACACTTCACCATAATGATTAAGACAAGATAATATAAGCTGACATAAGTAAGACTACTAATTATTTGGTCAGTTTCTAATTCGATAAATGGTCAGTTATAAATACTTAAAATGGTCAGTAATAAATATTTAAAATGGCCAGTTAAAAATAATAAATGGTCAGTTTACACTTATTAAAATAACAATATCTGCTTTCAAATACCTGAACTTAAGAAATAATTTCATTTCATGCGCTTATTTTTCATAGCAGATGTCATAAATTTGCCAAAAAAACTGTTTAAAAATAAAACTTATCATTTTTTTTTAATTACTGACCATTTAAATTAAATACTGACCGTTTTATTTAATAACTGACCACATTCACACTGATACAATGACAACTGACCGTTTAATATATTAACTGACCATTTTGATTTTTAACTGACCATTTATTTATTTAACTGATCAAAACTTGAATTAGTTACTGACCCATTAAATACATACCCATAAGTAATATAATAAAGGGTACTCCTTTTTGCGAAAAATGGATTGAGATTTTTCGCAGCAACTTTCCAAAATAGTATCGATAACAGAGAAGGTCCTGAAATACATCTTGGTTTTTCCAGCTTCACATCTGTGTACAGTTGCTTTTTCATAATTTGAAGACATTAATTAAGCATAAAAAAGGAAAAGGACTCAATCTCATATTAAAATTATCAACCAGGGAACCAAATTATGATGATCTATCGTCTTGACATAAACAATTTCATCCTTCTCATTGATTGCAATGAATGTTACTTTTTAAACATTCTATTGTGAACGAATTTAAATTGTCGCTTTTTTATTTTGTTTATTTAAAAAAGGAAAATATTTATTTGTTTATTTCATGCGATTTTTTTTGGACAAAATGTACTCGGTTTTACGAAAATTACAGAAGGGGTACAAAGATGTCGAAAGTTTGGGAAACACTGGTATTTTGAGTTGACGACATGCATTTTTTTATAGACTCCACAGGATTCCGACATGGCATACTTCAATTCTAAAAAGAAGACTGAAAACTTTTACTTTCTGATGGAGGAAGGCGTCAAACGGGTAAAGGAAGGAGGATTCGCTTTCCACGCTGAATTCAGCACTCTTTATCAGGATATTGAGAATACGTTTGAGGCGACAGAGATTTGTGAACTTCAAGAAGTCGACACCATCAAAAAAACGCCACTTTATATCTTGGCTTTAAAATATTCTCCCTATTCAGAGATGTTCAAAGTGGGGTATGTAGAATACATTTGACCTACCATTACTCGTTATTATGTTGTATTATTACTCGATACTCGCGTCTGGTTCGTGGCACAGTGTCAACGTTGTTGGCTTGCGTGCCGGACCACCTGGGTTCGATTCCCGGTACGAGCGGAATTTTTCAGTCGATAAATCTATTCAAAGGCATGCGTAGTATTTGTGTTGTTGAAAATCCCTTCCCACCTTTCCGATCCCAAAGAGCGACGCATAGTGACAGCGATTAGCTAATTACTAGTCCTGTCCTAGCCGCCGTATCCTTTCCATCCCTAGTCTCTCGAAAAAGAGAGGTTGAGCCACTGAGTAACAAGCAGTTATCGTAGAAAAACATATGTTGAGATAAACTCTGTGGGGAGTCCCATATGCTCCAAGTTGGGAGCGAACATGGTAAAAAAAAAATATTAATGTCAAAAAAGAGTTTGGCAGTAACGTCACCTTTGCTAGTAATGAATTGATAGAAGTAATCATAATATACTTTTGATGGATTCGGCGGTGATTTTGTGGAAGTTCATTTTCATATAAAATTAAAAATAGATTAGATGAAAACACGTATTGTGTTACAGACAGTGGCACGTGTTTCGCCTCTTTAAAAAGCCTCAGGCCTTATATCGCACAGTTGCTTCATTAATAAGGTTAAGGCTATGGCCACAGTGACGAATGTAAATTTTGGAATAGCCGGGCGAGACTTGCTTCATAATCAAATGTTGCCGCAATGGCCTTAAAGGTGGCGCCGTCTGTAGCGTCATAACGTAAACAATTTGTACGCCGAAGCAAGCGCTGTTAAATTTTAAACTGATTTGACTTCGGCATTTACGCTGCGCTTCGACTTCTCAGACGGTGCCATCGTTAAAGCCGTTGCGGCAACCTTTGATTATGAAGCAAGTCTCACCCGACTGCGCCAAAATGTACGCTCGTCACTGTGGCCATTGCCTTAGATTGATTCTATAGATGTACCATTATAACCTGACCGCTTGTGAAGGCGCCACCATCGCGTAAAAACTGTGCAGGACTCAATCAAATGTGTTTACTTACGAACTCATTTTTATATGAAAATATATTATTACTAAAACAATATAACTTCGAAGGCTTTTAAATGTATCTACTATATGGGGACAATTTTTGTTCCGAATTTGAACGGCGGTCAAGTTATGATGGTAGGTACATCTGTAATATTCTTACATTATAAATTCCAAAATGGAGGTTAGGATTTTTCCTTAATTATTAATTTTTAATGTTGGTGTCATTGGGAATTTCATGCAATTGAAAGACTGCATGATATTAATCAACATGTTTGATTTTTCAGACTATTGAAGACCAGAGAATCAGGACAAGTAAACAGGCTGCTTCACAAATACGTGTCAAGGAAACCCATCTGTCAGTCCAGCAAGGGCGTCAGTGAAGTAAACATTCACCAAATTGCGTCCAATTTTATTATTTTAACCGGTGGCCTTGTGATCGCCATTTTTTTAATAATTTACGAGAGAAAGAAATTTACAAACTCACAACAACCAATACATGATATTCACATTAAAGGGAAGAAAGGAAAGAAAAAATAATATGATATACCGCAAAACGGGGTATATAGAGACACTTTTTACCCTTCACGACTATATATCTTCATACCGGCGCCACATAATTAAAATATGAAAGGCTTGAAACTTGTTTCTATGGTCCTAGTACACATTCATGATAATATTTTTCAAATATTCGCTATCTTTATTATGACACAGTCAATTTTGTCCGATGTCTCTATTCACATTGAATGGGGGTGAATAGAGACAAAATACAGATTGTAATGATTGGAATATATGAACCTCTCTATTCAAGCCGTTTTACGGTACTGATTGACCAAAAAAAAACATGATTGATTTTAATTTTCGTGCAATAAAAGAGAAGTTTATTAGGGGTCAAAAAGTAAGGATGCACAGGCATCAAACTTAAGCACGTTTGTTTCAATTTTGGCCAGTCATTTAGTTGGTTTGGTTTTGTCATTCGAGAGTATTATAGTCATTGTAAAGAATTATATATAAATAATTAAAAATACATTGGACACTTAGTAAAGTTGTGCTAAAGTTCAATCCTTTTTTTTGTCTCTATTGACCTGCCAGTCTCTATTCACCCCGTTTAACGGTATGTAATTTTTATGTAAAATTATAAACAGCTTTATTTCACATTTATTCTACGTATTGTGACTATTAGTGACACGTGTTTCGCCTCTTTCGGAGGATCATTAGACTTACTATCGCACAGTTGCTTTAGTAATAAAGTAAGAGTGATTCAAATATTCATACATGATAAATAACAAAAATGGGATTTCTCATTTTTTCAGGATGAGGGATAGATACAACAAAACAATTATACTCTTAATAACATTAACACAACCAATTATTAGGTTAAACCCATGGGAAATCAATTTTACATAGGCGAGCAACCTTCCCTATTAAGAATATTATTTAATAATACTTCATTACTGTTGCCACTTTAGTTTTAAACCTTTGTTGTTTACTCACATTGAGAATTTCTACATTACTACTTAGAATAAAAATAATAATACACTTTTAGTACTTTTTCCACATAAAATTTATTTGATCAGGACCGGTTTCGCTCTTGGCGAGCATTGTCAACTGATAATAGACTATAAATAAAATGTTAAAAAAAAATAGACTATAAAAGACCTCTTTTTTTTTTAAATATTTGGCATTACAGCTTACGCCAATGCGCCAAATATTCTTAATTGTGAAAGTCATACGAGATTAACTCGATGATAAGTAATGAATCAGTTGTGCACAAAATCAACGATAAATAACATACACCCAGCCCAAGATCTCTTTTTTCAATTGAAAAAATCTGACCTTGCCGGGAATTGAACCCGGGTCTCCAGATCGCTAGGACAAAGCTCTTGCCACTAGACCACAGGGACCGACAAATGCAAACTAATACATCAAAAATCAATTAAATATGAATTATCATTAACAAAGTAAAAGCCCAAAAAGAGAGGTTGCTAAGAGGTCTTCAACATTTTATTTATGGTCTATTTTTCTTGTAATTTGCTTAGTTGTTTTACCAATTGTTTGTCGTACCTTGTTTTTCATACTTAACTTTTGTATAAATATCACTGTTTTATTGTATTCCTTATCAGTTGACAATGCTCGCCATGAGCGAAACCGGTCCTGATCAAATAAATTTTATGTGGAAAAAGTACTAAAAATGTATTACTATTTTTATTATAATGCCTTTCCACCAAGTATTGACAGTGAACACCTTAAAAGTGATTACTACTTAGATTAAAATTATGTTCATCTGATATTAAGTCAGTGAAGCAAAGCCTTTTTGGGATATGGGAAAGATTATCAATTCCAGATAGTTCGAGGGCCACATGGTTAAAATTAATTAAATTATCGATATTTTTAGTGAATTAATATATTGTTTTATATTGTTCTTCCATCATCTGTAAAAAGTTCTGAAGAAAAAAGGTTATTGATATATATCATTGCAGGCCGCATGAAATATCTTGTGCATCACTGTATTAAGTGATTTGCTCAAACTATACTGTCCGTGAAATATTGTTACAATTTTTACCGGTCCACTGAACCCTGATTTAAAGCATGTTATGTTTTGGTTAACTTCCCAGAATAAAGAGATAATTCTAAAAACAAAAAAACCCTCAAAACATCAGCAAGAGCTGGACTAAGAAGTAGAATGCCGCAATTACATACTACTTCTAGCACGACTTTAAGTTCTGTTTCTTTGGTCTCTTGCCTTAATTTTACCATGCATTTTTATAGCTTGCTCATTGGTGTGTGGTTTTTGCTTGCTTTTGGTATCATTTTGACTTCCGCGTCTTTGAAACGATCAGTATTGAAGGTCTCGTTATGTATTGATAGCAGGGCTGTGGAGTCGGTAAAAAAAAGTCCGACTCCGACTCCAGCATTTACCAAAACCACGACTCCAACTCCAACATTGACCAAAACACGACTCCGACTAAAAAAAGTTTAAAATCATAACGTTTTTTTTCATAATTTTCCTATTTATATGTATTCAATTAAATATCAACCCTCCTATTCCAGCCAATAGCCAAATTTGACATATTATATGCAAAAATAAAAAGGTTCAAACTTTTCAAAATTTCCGTCTCCAAGTACGACTCCGGCCAAAAAGCACAGACTCCACAGGCCTGGTTTGAACACTCAGCAGAAATCAACATTCAATGACTGTATGAAATGTACGAGTAATAAACAGTGTATAGATAAATCTCGAAATAAAACATGTAGGATACCCAAGATGTGTTTTAATTAATGTATTATTTTTTACAAATAGATAAAATAACACAATTATTTTTAATAATATCACAATAAAGCATATCAAAATAATAATTATGGCTATTCATTTCGAAAAAAAATATATCTTTATTGCATTTAAGTACATACGTTACAAGCTAGAAGATATTATTTATAATACAACAAATCAAAAAGTTTTAATGTGACATTCAAAGAATAAAATATTTTTCTATTGAAGTCCCATTCTGTATTACATTCATATATATTGTATGTGATTTGTGCAGCTACCATTTTATGTTGAAAGTATTCAAAATGGTGACAAAATATATTATTCATTTCAGGCTTATTCAACTAAAATGAAGCATACACAAAAATAAATGTAAACAGTTAAAATTACGGGTACATAAGCTTACAGTTCAACTCTATCAGCATATTTTAAAATGGAAGACAATGTTTATAGAAAAATTCATTATAATAATTGTGATCAACTCGATGTTTTATAATATCTCATATAATATAATTTAGGATTTCAACTGAAAGAGCATGATGGAATTTCAATAACAATTTTAAATCTTTTGAACTTGAAGTGACGTATCCATTTGTGCATTTGAAATGCCTGGAGATGCCAAAAGGCGAGACCTGGGTCAATGGTGACAAAACTCAAGGCAGAGTACAAAATTCAAACTATTCAAATATGATTGATATCTTATATGACGCAATGAATGTAACAAAAAATACATTTAAGTTAGTATAAAATTTTTAATATTCAAACATATTAAAAATGACATTGGATGTGTGAATATTTAGAAAATTTTATCTAAATATATTATATAAACAATTTGGTAGTCTTTAAATTAATAATGTAGGTATATCACAAAATTTTATTATGTATTTGTCAATTCGGCAGCTTCGTCATAAATAAATCGGAATTATTTTTATTTTAGAGTATCACATAATTTTGTCCTTTGAAATCTGCCGAAGAAATGCTATAGGTAAAGGCAAGACTTTCTATTCGCTTTCTTTATAAATATATTCATATATATGGAGATGAAGTCGATGATTTATTACTGTCAAATTAAAGCCGAGAAGCCATTCCTCCGCCTGCAACGATTGTTTCTCCGGTGATGTATCCTGCATCATCAGAAACCAAGAAGGCGACTGTCGCTCCCATTTCAGAGGCTTTTCCAAGACGGCCAAGCGGCACGGAGCTCAAGACCATGTCGCGAGCGGATTCTGTGCTAGTTAACTGCAAGATAATCAATTTTAAGATACAACATTCTCTCTGAATTCAATATTAACCTTTCGAGTCCCACAGGACCCAGTTTTTGAACACATTTTGACTGCTGATATTGGTTTGATTTATTATTGAATATATTTAAGAGTAACCAGATATTGGTTTGCAAGTACATATTATATTGAATAGTTTGAGAAAGTGTTTCATAGCAATTCGTTGCGTTGTAAGCCTGTCTGGTTGCAGGATTAACAAAAGCAGGTAAAAATGAAGTACCGAAAAACGGGGTGAATAGAGACACCTTTTACCCTTCACGACTATGTATCTTCCTACGCCACATATTTCAAATATGAATGGCTTGAAACGTGTTCATATGGTCATAATACACATTCACGACAATATTTTTCATCTATTCACTAACAATATTAAGACACAGTCAATTTTGTTCATGTCTCTATTCACATTGAATTGGGGTGAATAGAGACGAAAGAGGATGAATAGGGACGAAACAACAGATTGTAATTTTTTTTTTTTTTTATAGAATTTAAAAAAAATATTTGGCATTACAGCTTACGCCAATGCGCCAAATATTCTATAAGTTGTGAAAGTCATACGAGATTAACTCGATGGTAAATAATGTATCAGTTGTGCACAAAATCAACGATAAATAACATACACCCAGCCCAAGGTGTTTTTTTTTTCAATTGAAAAAATCTGACCTTGCCGGGGATCGAACCCGGGCCCCCCGATTGCTAGGACAAAGCTCTTGCCACTAGACCACAGGTAATGATTGGAATATATGAACCTCTGTTCTATATGAGATTCTATTCACCCCGTTTCAATAAATATTGGTCTGATAATTTATTTCATCATTATATAGGTATGTATTTTTAAAATTTACATTATGTAATAGATTTCCTCAGTACATTCCACATGTGACAATTGAAGTAAAATTTCTCTACAACCAAACTCATGATATTTGAAATAAGCTACTTTTTGAAATAAATTATGTTATCTTACCGGCCCGGAAAATTTGGTTGGGACGATTCCAGGAGCAAGGCAGTTCACCCTGATGTTCTCCGGGGCCAGATCAAGACTGGCAGCCTTCGTTAATCCCAACAGGGCGGTCTTGCTCACAGAGTATGCGCCAAGAATCTATAATATGAAAACAAGTCTCTCTACACAATACATCATCTCTTCTGTTTTAACATCTTAATTTTATTTTGCTATAATAAATAATAAAATGTGACAAATTGAATTTACGTATTTATCAAAGTGAAAGCTAATCTGGGTTTTTATTGAGTGGGATTAAATTAGTTTTGTATTAAGTGGATTGCATTAACCTTCTGTAATGACATGGGAAGCGGTGAAGGGTTGATATTAGTTTGTTCATTAAGAATGTCATTGGATTCATATCTATTGATTTTTGATTGTCCCAATGCATTTAGCTTAGGGCCTTTATTACAAATAAAGTATGTTTAAACATAGTTTGGACGATGGCGAATGTAATATAATTTCTGTGGACAAAAATACATTGCTATTTTTTCACCGAATTATAATGGAGGTCTAACACCAATTCAATCAATGAATTGCAATCACTGGAATACATTATAGTTTTCTTAGAGAGGCAACGTATTTAAAAATGACATATATTTTACATATAAAATATGGTCAATTTACTTACTGGTATCGGCTGGAAAGCAGCGATCGAAGAAACAAATACGATATTTCCTCCTTTTCTTTTCCTCAATAATGGAAGACTCTCTTGAGCTAGCATGAATGCACACTTAACATTGATCTCGAATATCTTATCCCATGTAGCTTCATCGGTCTGCAAATAAATAAATAATTCAGCATACAATAGTCCAATGAAAATAAGCATGTAAACACATGTCGGTTGCTGTGAAGATATTTACCTCCAAAACGGGTCCCACACCTGGATTGACAGCAGCATTTGAAATCAAAATGTCCAGTCCGCCAAATTTTTCTTGAACCTTCAAATTAATAGATTCATCATTACATACATTCTAATGTCATATTGAGTGTATTCTCTACTAGTATTGCTACCCGGCGTCGCTCGGACTAAGCGACCAATAATTATTTAATGTTATAACATTCGACATAATTATATCACAAAATCTAACATCGAAAATAAAGTTAAAATAAAATCACAAACTTTATTTAATTTGACGACAGCCCCATTCTCGCCCATTAAAATCTCCAAATTCAAGGAAAAAATCTAATTTGCTGTCAAAGAAATGTCAAATAATACCTTCACGTAAATAATAAACATTATTATATTAATAAAAGCCGGAAAAAGTTCAGTAGAAGACAAATTTATTAAATTTTGACTAAATGTCTTCGCCGATAACAATTCAAACATATTTTCTTTCATATTCGTTTTTATGGCAACTTAATGACCAACAATGCAAAAGGGAATTACAGACATACATACATACGCCGTTT
Organism: Himalopsyche kuldschensis; assembly: GCA_028554975.1. Lineage (NCBI taxonomy): Eukaryota > Metazoa > Arthropoda > Insecta > Trichoptera > Rhyacophilidae > Himalopsyche > Himalopsyche kuldschensis. The sequence continues at coordinate 3,179,546 of JAHFWI010000049.1, forward strand.
CGGTTTTATATATAAGATTTGTCTATATCAAATTTTGAATTTAGAAATAGAAAACAAATCACCCAAAAAGATTTCTTTTGTTTTTGATTGATAATTATTTACAAAGAAATTTTTGAAATGTAAGTTTCTACTTATTTCAATTGATTTCACATACGATATTGATTATTTTAAATTATAGCTTGAAAGTGAACATATATCCTACGCATTCTCTATCTTGATATTATTTGAACTTGAATCTAGCCTTCATGGTAGCCAACTGTCACCAGTAAAAACAAAAAAACAAATGATTCTGCTTGTATTTTCATTTGTCACTAAACTATCACTGCGAGTGGATTAGTTATGGTGAGGATATATACTGATAATAAGTATAGAATACGGGTAATTATTCACTTCCACTCATAATTTTAATAAAACAGTTTGTTAATAAATAATACTAGTTAGCAACAATTATATATATTACAGTGTTGAAAAGTTTTGCTCTGTCTTCCTTCTTTCCAACGTGGCAGACAACTCCTTCAACATTTAGACCCTTCTTTTTCAACGACTCCACTGCTTGTAACACATTTTTCTCTTTTCGACTGCTCACCAACACTGCAGCACCTTCATTTGCCAGTCTTTCTGCTATTGCGTAACCGATACTGGAAATAAAAATGATTTTAAATTTAAATCAATCTTCTATCTATCTATATATATAAAAATGAATGTCTGTGTGTATGTCCGCTATGGACTATTAAATCGCTCGACCGATCGATGTTAAACTTTACAAATTTATTGAGTACACTCCCGCGATGGTTTCTGGCCTACCAACCCCTCCCCTTAACCACCCCCCAACCTCCAGTTCCAATTTTTTTTTTTAAACTTTACGAATTTTTCGAGTTCACACCTTCGAAGGTTTTTGGCATACCCGCCCCATACGCCCCCCATACCCCACCCCGCCAAACAACCCCTAGTCTTGCTTCCCGTTGCAAATCTGTTTCAGATGATCGCGATGCCTTTTTCTTTCGTCCTTGAGGTGTAGATTGACCAATAGCTTGTCGTTTGATTTTTAAATGCGTTCGTAGATCTTCTCAGTGACGAAAGTTTGAGAGGCATATTTTTTAACAAAGCGATTAAAAAAAAAATTACAATTGCGATAAAAAATTTTGTTTTTATTTCACTCAGATTGATAATAATAATGTATGATAAAATTGCGAATGACATGTGCAGTTTGACTTTTTTTCGATTGTCCATGGCGCGACACACGCGCCACCTACTGTCAGTTAATTGTACTATGCATATAGCCTTCGCGCAAGTGCAAGCAATAAGTTGACAATGTGAACGGTAATGCAGCGCATAAAATATAAACAAACATTGATTTTTATATATAAGACCTAGGTCCTGTAAGTAAATTTTATCATGCCTATAGCCTTCACGCAAGTGCAAGCAATACGTTGACAAAGCTTTATCGCAATCGGATGAACGGTATGGAAACGCATAAAATACGAACAAACAAACATTGATGTTTATATATTAGATTAAGTTACAGTAATTAAGGGCTAAGACGGATATTGATTGATTGAGCTCTAACAATTTTAAACGGCATAGCTTCGGATGTCGACATATTTCATATTGACGTGAGTGAGTTCAGACGAATACTATATTTTATGAATAAAAGTTGATTTTGTCAGAATTCACTCGGTTGACATCTTTGAAAATTTCTAATATGATTTTAGTATTTATATTTTTCAAATACATGGCGCATTGGCAACAGCTGTAATGCAATTATTTGCTTTTTCTTAAATAAATAAATAAATTGATAAAAAACTCTGCACAGCAAACAAATGGAAAAAGTAAATATTATTATTCTAAAGAAATTCTTTCCTAATTCCTTATTAAAATATAATTATTAATTACTGTTAGCTTAATTTATCTGGAGTTGAATAAGTTTCGTAGTGGCTAAAGCAGTACGATGATATGGATGTGCTAAGAGTTTTTTTTAAATCCCATCGGTAATAATGACCGAATCCTAAGAAACTTGTTGCCACAGTTTATTGTAACAGTTTGAATTTCGAATACAGAAATCATTTGTGATAGAAGTTAAAATAAGAAACAAACCCTTCCGTCGAAGCGGTTACGATTGCAACCTTTCCTTTCAGACGGTCTCTGGGAATACCGGCGGCACAGCTCATGGTTCTAATGTTTACGTTAGACACCGGTGTAACGCGAAGGAACGATCGTAACATGTCAAAATAACAAAAAAAAACACTCGATTTATAACGACTCTGTGATACTGGTTGACCTCACGAATGTGGATTAATAATGAGTAGTATACGCATAAATTTGAGTAGTTCCGTGGACTTTGGTCAGAACACTTGATTATTATTTTTCCTTATTTGACGGGCGCACCTAACCACAAATGTCAAAGGATGTAAACAAAGATATACGTTCCGAATTGTGCAAATAAAGATAAGTCATGTCACTTGTATTTTTTTTATACAGGTGATAAAAAATGTGACGTAAAATTTATTTCACAGTGATTTGTTCAGATTGTTGTATAAAAAATATTTTTATTTTTAATTATAACTAGATTGAAGGCCGGCAGTTAGTTATGTTGGTCTGCGTTTTGTCCGGTGTGTTGGTAGCGTATAATTGCGAGTGCATATTTTCAAAGTTCACTTTGAAGTTGAATGTAGAAGTTAGAAAAGAAGTGTCACAAAAATAAAACCTAACCATGGCGTTCGGTTCGCGAAATCCTCGAATGAACTTTCGAGGATCGGCTGATAACACTCGTAATGATCCTTCCAAAGGCACGAAGCCGACCCCGCAGCCCACTTCGGTCAGAGAGGTTATGACAATGATGATAATTCACGTATGCAAGAAGTCGATTTTTTTTGATACGAATATAAAAGTCGCTATCTACCTGGGGGTAATTTTCCTGGTGTCGTTGATAGCAGACTTCGCCTCGTTCCCGAAGTCGTATTTCTCCAGGAGCAGTAACGTATTCAACCAGTATTTTGTAAAAATTGGTTGGTTCTGGACTTTAATATTAACAGTTCCATTCACATTCATGGTTTCAATGGTTCACTGCTGTGGTAAAAAGGACCGCATATTAAAAGGCCACCTCACGAGACTGGCCATTGCGACGCTGTTCTGGTACGGATGGACAATGTTCTTCAATTATGTCGAGACTTCATTCGGCAGATGCAACGCTAAAGTGTACTTAACAAAGTCTTCGTGTTTAAAGAATGGATATTTTTGGAGCGGCTTTGATATATCTGGACACTGCTTTATATTGATATATTCAAGTTTAGTGCTGATAGAAGAAGCCAAAGGAATCATCGGTTGGGAAGGAATCCGCGATTATATCAGAGATGAACAATACTCCAGAAGCATCAACGAAAGAATGGTTCGAACGAATCCGCTGCGTGGATTACCGAAAGGTGAATTAGATTTTCTTTCTCACTTCTACACGAGGTATACACCTTACGTTCGAGGTCTCTTCATAGCGATGACGCTTCTCCAAGTTCTGTGGGACGTTATGCTGTTCTGTACCTTGGTATATTACCATGTCATGGTGGAGAAATTTATAAGTGGAGTGATTGCGGTGCTAACGTGGTATATTACTTACAGAGCGTGGTATAGAATGCCAAAGTTTTTCCCAAATTTACCAGGTGACGGTATTTATAAATACAGTAAAGACAAAGTGGCAACGTCTGTGCCTTTAGCTACTAAAAAACGCAATAGTCTTGTTAATAACGGTAAACATTTTATGGGCAATCCCATTTATGGAGCTCGTGCCCAGGAGTCGGGGGATACCTCTACGGAAGATATCTTAATGTAACACATTTATTCACGTCCACTGGAATAATTATTAATTTTAAAACAGTGCCTCATCTCCCAATAAACACTACATTTAAGATACCATACCTGCAGGTCTGGTATCGTAAGGCTCTTAATATGGTTCAATCAATGGCTTAAATTCTACTACATATGGAATTATTATTGTTCTCATTATTGTCATTTCAACCCGTTACTTTGAAAAGGTTCAAAATGCTCATGACCCTGTTTTGAGATATAAGCGTTTAAAGTTTGCATTGATCATACTATTTAATTCTAAAATAAAATTCACCTGTAACAATGGGAAAGAAAAAATGTTTCAAATTACATACTTGAAGCGTATTTTGTTCACGATTAAAACCATTCTACTGGGAAATAATGATCATGATGATCCAACTCCGGAATTCTGCTTACTCCATAATTCAATAATATTTGATTATGAAGTTGTCATATATGCTAGATTTTTCGACCAAAAGATCATTGTCAGTTAGAACCTTTTCAACGATTTATAAAGTTTTGGACTCGCTGTGTAGGTTTTAACACTACACCAAGTGCGTTCTATCATTTACTCTATCTAAAGATATAAAATTCTTTTAGTACCGAACTAGAGATGTTCCTGTATGGAATTAATATACTAAAAAGCAGTGCTCTTTGCACAAGCTTAAAAAAACGATTTTTCATGTGATTTAATATAGTAATTTATTGCTGAACTGTTTTTGTTTAGATTCTACCACAACTTTAAAACTTCAATGTATTTTTATTATTTAAAAAATTGCTATTTTTATCAGTCGAATAAACGTTTTGCATCAATTCGCAATATTAGTAACGTTTTGGTTCAGTTGAAGCTTCATAATTAACATTTTTTTCATCATCTATGAAAATTGTTTACCGATTCTTTTTGAATTTACAGTTTTTTCACCATCATGACCTTGACCGATTAATTAGAATGCATTTATGTTTTTTTTTTGCGTAGAACATATAAATTGTTTCAGTATTCGAACAATTAAATCAAATATTTATTCAAAGACATAAGAAATGATAAAAAGGAAAGAGTCTTAATTAATTTTGTAATTGGAACAGACTTAAAATCACGTATTTCTCAGTAACTCATTTTTCATGAAAATCCATACACGATTTTTCTATAATATAAATTTGTGCAAATATTTATAATAATGAATATAATTTTGTAGATTAATTATTGGGAAGATGTGACATGTTTGAATGTTTAATTATTATCCAACAAAATGGATCTTTAAACTGGTTTCAGGGATAAATTTATATTTAAGAAAAACCCAAAGGTAAAGGTTGTATTAATATATACTATATTTTGTGAACATCTATAAGTCTTATTGATGGGTTTCTTCCCTGAAAATATTTAACTAACAGCATTTTAATTATACGGGTTGCACAGAAGTCCCTTCACGAGTTTTTCTTGCCAGGCTACAAAATTCATATTTAAAAATTAAATTAACAACAGCGAATATTTGTTCTGAAATATCTCTTTACTTTGGTGATGGAAATCCATACAAAGAATAATTAATATATATCTATTTGATTTTCATGTTATTTATTTATTTATTTATTGCAAAAAAAAAAAAAAACTATTAAAAATTATTATTACTGATATTAAAAAACCTACCTGCACTTTATGCCGTGTCACATATAGGAATATTAATAATGTTTAAACTATTAATATTTTTTGAATCATTTGAATTTTGTACCTTTCCATGAGTTTTGTTGCTAACGTCCCGGGTTTCGCCTTTCAGCATCTTCAGGCATTTCAAGTGCACAGATGTACTTGAACTGGTTCTTAATTATATTAATATTTTTGTTACAACCATCATGATTTAATAATCATTGAATTCTGTGAATCCTGCCTTTGCACATAACACCTTCAACTATTTATGTATCTTCTAAGAAACGGTGCATATCACCCATCATGTCTTGGCGTGTCAATTATGACACGTGTCGTAGGTTGCCCTTCACTTAGCTATGTAATTAGTTTCATTTGTTCATCTTCATTGTTCATTCTTAAATGTATGTTTTTTTTTTGCTTTATTCTAAGAACATTATGCGTTACATCAATTTAAATTTATTAGTAACTTTATTTTATTTATTATAAACCAGTGGTCTCTGATAACAAAAAGTATGGCAGCTTCTTTTTTAATATGAAATACATCAGTGAGATACTCTAATTGTTTACTGCAGTGTTTGGTGCAGTGGAGTTTTCTCAATACAAAATTGCTAATCGTTGGTTTTTTTTAAATTAATATGAACTCATTTTATTGTTAATTTGTCTGATAATTATTTATTTATGTTGAATGCACTGTGACATTGCATTTATGACTTTGAGTACCGCAACGGGGTGAATAGAGACTGGCAGGTGAATAGAGAAAAAACAAGGATTGAACTTTAGCACAACTGTACTAAGTATCCAATGAATTTTTTACTATTTATATATGATTCTTCACAATGACTAATATTATCTCTCGAATGAAAAAACCAAACCACCTAAATGATTGGCCAAAAATGAAACAAACGTGTTTAAGTTCGATACCTGTGCATCCTTACTTTTTGACCCCTTATAAACTTCACTTTTATTGCACGAAAATTAAAATCAATCATGTTTTCTTGGTTAGTTAGTACCGTAAAACGGAATGAATAGAGACTCGTATAGAATAGAGGTTCATATATTCCAATCATTACAATCTGTATTTTTGTCTCTATTCACCCCGATTCAATGTCAATAGAAACATCGAACAAAATTGACTGGGTCTTAATAACGATAGTGAATATTTGGAAAATATTGCCATGAATGTGTAGTAGGACCATAGAAACAAGTTTCAAGCCATTCATATTTGAATTATGTGGCGCAGGCAGGTATGAAGATACATAGTCGTGACGGGTAAAAAGTGTATATTCACCCCGTTTAACGGTACAAATTAAATGTCATTACGATTGACATGGCTTCAATGTTGAAAATATTTGAAATTTGAAGTATGACAGAATAATATATTTCTAGTGAGTAGAATGGCATTCTCTTTCTTTTTATTAATTGTAACTAACAAGCTACTGAAAATGCTACTTCAGAATACCGGTGCTTGCGAGAGGGGCACCAAAGGATGAAATAATGTTGCCAGTGTTAAACAATGTTTTTTTATTCTGAGATGTATTTTCATTTGTATCCACATATTTAATGATTCCATCCATCCTTACACTTAAGAAGGAACATTGCGTTTCACAATACATAGTCTTGCTTTTAGATAAATCATTAAATTAAGAATGTCACTCAGACTGATCATAATAAATTATTGCCAGCTAGTTTTTATGTCACCCAATCGATTTTTACCTCTACGAAAACGTTTACCTATTTTCTATCCATCACAAAATACTTTCCCATTTCATTACTCATTTGACACGAAATTTTGGAATTGAATAAATTATTGGAACACTACTTTTCTAGAACCATTTTTATAACAATATTTATAAAATTATTGTTTTGTTTTATTAATTATATGTATATCTTATTCTTTAATTATTTATTCTCAAACTCACTTACCATGACTTGTTGTGAAATCTTTATTATTATTTTTTAAGTGTTTATTTATGTTTTTAAAACTATATATAAGGTAAATGCACTAGTAGTTGACCATGTACCAGTAGTTGACCTTTTGAGAATAAAATGGCCCAAAATAAGAAATGCAGATGCGGGATTGCTCTAAATTGTAAAGTTAAGGCATCTGTGGTCGAAATGAGCCACTAACACATCACCATATAGCCAATGGAGTTCCAGGGTGTCCATTTGAAAACAACACCTAGTGAGGAAAGTGTATTATTTCAAATTTCTTAAGTGATCAATCTAGAAACGTTGTGTACCTTGTTCCTGAACCACCCATTGCTACTTGATTCAACCAAGAGTGGTGTGACAGAAAGCCCTGAGGCAACTCTGACAGAAAGTTCACTATAAAGCCCCCTGATTAGACATGGTCAGCTACTGGATTTTTCAATGTGTGAGATGGTCAACTACTGAAACAGGAACATGGCTTTAACCACTTGCCGGTCCAATTGATTTAACATATGCAAATATGCACATATGCACACATTTGAAAATGCAAAATACACACACAAATTTGTGATAAACTATTTTTTATCTGTTAGCCTGTGTCCAGCCCTTGCTTGGACTAGATCAAATTCGTAATTTTCGTATGAAGTTTGCCCGAGTTATCTAGTGATGTCCGTTTTTGACGACTTTCAATACCCGAGTATAGTCGGGCGTGCCCGGGAAGGGGTTAAATAATTTAACACAACTTTTTTTAAACAGGCCCTTTCGTAATTTTTGTTACATAATAATAATTAAGACATGATCCAATATGAGGATACTTGCTTTGCCATCATTCGGTACAATGCTAAACCTTAATCGTTATTTTTGTTGAAATTTTCTCTTAAACGGTCAGCTACTGGTACATTTACCTTATATCTTCGGATTGAATGTCTGGAAATTGGCACATTTTTAGTGGAACTGTTGTAATTAAAGGTTCACATGATGTTGTTTTATCTCATTTTTTAAAAGATGTTTCCCTATCTGAATCTGCTTCAATTTATTGTTAAATTGGTGTGAATACTTCACAACTATTCTTGATGAAAATGTTTCACTGGTCTCTTATTAACGAATTATATTGATCTTGTTTAATTAATATCTAAATTATATGAAATAGATAATATTTATTTAATCAAATACGAAGAAACTTACTATACTTCCCGATTGTACCTTATACCAGTGTGATATTTATATATTAAAAGTATGAATTGTAAATTAAATAATTGCCCAAATAATATCTGTGCCCCTGGCAAAAGCGGACTAGTCAGTTTTCATTTATTTACCAATACCCAACAAGCAAAGTCACTTCTGGTCATTTTGCAGGAGAGCAAAATAGAGACTTGAAAAATTATCAATTACAAGACCTTAGTCAAAAGCAATTATTATTTGTAATTATTATTATATCATACAATTTCTTACCGATTACATGTCAAAAGAATATATCTAAACAAAAAACAATATAAATGTCACAGCCACAATGTTACCCAAAACATAATATTTCTTTTCTGTAAATGGGAATGATGACAAATCCGCTCTACCGAATAGCTATGGTTATATTCACCATTTAAGTGTTCATAGTTTACCATAAGATCAGCAGAATTTTTCGTATCATTTTGATATTTCATTCTCTATGCCGACTTTTATTTGTTTTTTCCAGGGCTGTGGAGTCGGTAAAAAAAGTTCGACTCCGACTCCAGCATTTACCAAAACCACGACTCTGACATTGACCAAAAACACGACTCTGACTAAAAAAAGGTTAATATTGTCACTTTTTTGCCCTAAATTTCCTATTTATGTGTATTCAATTAAATATCAACCCCATCAATGCGGCCAAAAGCCAAATTTGACACATTAAAAGCAAAAATAAAAAGTTCAAACTTTTCAAAATTTACGACTCCGACTCCACGACTCCACAGCCCTGGTTTTTTCTGCACAACAGATGGAAAATGTAATTATTAGATTTTATTACTGATTGAGTAGGCATTTACTTGGTAGAACTCCATTATAATACGGAAAGAAAAATAACAATGTATTTTAATTCTACATAAATTATTTTTAAATATTTGTTGATAGCTATTTCGGCTTACGCCTTCGTCAGAACTACTATAGTTCTGACGAAGGCGTAAGTCGAAATAGCTATCAACAAATATTTAAAAATAATTTATGTAGAATTAAAATACATTGTTATTTTTCTTTCCGTATTAGATTTTATTACATTGAAACAATTGCTTTTTGTGCTCAAGATTCAATAATGTATTTTTAAATAAATTTATAGAAAAAATTTTAAACAATAAAAATGAAATGATTTTGACATTGCTTTATTCATTCGAATCACAATTTTGAAATTTTATTTCTTCACAAAAATAACTTTGTAATTCCTATAGTACTTTTATACACAAATAAAATGCAATTTTTCAACAAATTTAACAATTTAAAAAATAACTCTTTTCAGCAACATCACTGCACCTGTCACAAAACCGATCAAACCAACTACTCCAACTCCAATGCCCAGTGGAGTCTGAGAGTTGAATAAAACTTTTAAATGAAAGAACAAATCTGGAATTGAATTTTTGAACGACTGTTTTTGTTGTACCCTTAAATAATATTCCTCTATATTCGGCCGCTTCCCTTTGGTCCAAAAATAGCTGTCTAATCCTAGCGAGTCCAATCGAACCAGTAATATGGTCAAACTGATGTCGGCCACAGTGAAATCTTCGGAACACAACCACAGTTGGCTGTTTTCTGAAATAAAAATTTAACAATCAAATAACAAATACAATTTTGAAAACACCATTCATTGTAATATTTACAATTTTTACCCTTTTTATGATTTGACAATTCTAATTCAACTTTTTCCAGAGTGTCTTCGACTGTTTTTAATATTTTCATGTATTCATCTTTATTTGTCACTAAATTGTGCTTCTTTTCTTGAAAATCAGCCTTCTTCAAAAGAGTGTCTTTCACTTCTGGATTTAGATCTGCGTTTTGTCGTAAATTTTGTGCACTATTTATTTCAGCACCTGAAAATATTTAACGTTTAATTCAGGACTGTGGAATCGGAGTGTCACGGTTTTTTGGCTGGAGTCGAAGTCGTCATGAAGTTTTGGCCAGAGCCTCAGTCGGAGTTGGAGTCGTGAAAAACTTGAAAAGTTTTGTTTATTTATCCTAATAACATGTAAAATTTAGAAATTGGTTGATATTTAATTTAATATTGTTTATGGGCCCTTTTAATTACTATGGTAACTAAGCAAAAATTTGTGCACACCGTAAAAAATGTGTTTAGTACACATAAATAAGAAAGGTACGAAAAAACGTGACAAAATATAACTTTTTTTAGTCTGAGTCGTGTTTAGTCAATGTCGGAGTTGGAGTCTTGTTTTTAGTCGATGTTCGAGGCGTGTTTATAGTTAATGCTGGAGTTGGAGTCATGTTTTTTTTAATGACTAAGTCCCTGGCTTAACTTGTTCCATTGTGGATTCCAACTTTACCTTACATAAATTCGTTAGCTAGCTAGCTAGCTTTATCATAACAGTAATAATTTCACCAGCAGCTGCGATGAAGAGACATATTTCAGGTCTTAAATCAGGCAAGTATCATTTTGTTATAATTAATAATACAAGATAGTTCAAAGAGATAAAGACCATTTTTATCGACTCTTAATTCCACATATCTGATTCTCGTTTGGTGATAATATTTATTTCAATTAATAAACACTTCTATGTTTGCTAACTTACTTTTGAGCATCTGCCGAACAGGTCTGAGAAATGGCATTTTTGGATTCTCACACAACTCTGGATGGAAGAAGGAACCCATTGTTATGACACCTGCTGGTAAATTGTCTATCATTTGTCGGAATTTTTCCACTTTTTTTCTTATATCTTTGGCCAAAGGTATTAAGCGGGCGCTACCTGTTGATATGAATACAATTTATAATCAGTTCTTTATTCAAAATTTCATTCCTAGTCAATGTCAATAAATATAAACATTAATTTGAAAAAGTTGTTGTATTGTATTGTTCTATTTTCAAAATGTATTCTTTTCATTGTTAGTTGGAATGTCAACAAGTTGCATTTTTGGCACCTTATTTCAACAAAGGCGCATTAAATGACAGTTCAATGCTTTGCCCAATGACAATAAGCACTTAAAAGATATTTATAAGCGCAATGAGTAACCCATAATGTTTGTATTTAAATAATCATAAACAAGAAAGTATGTTTTTAAGCATGTTGTTGAAAGTTATATTGTTGTATTTATAATTTTACAGGAGAGATTATAAAATATATATTGTTACTCAAAAGTCGATTTTCGTAATTGTTGATAGTATAATTAAGAGATATATTTCATATGATATGGTATTTTTTTTATTTTCAACCATGTCAACTTGAAATGTGGAGGATATAGATTGAGCATCTCAACAGAAGAAATATTGTATAGCAGCAAGCTCTTTTTAGAGAGAGTAAGTATATATTACAAATAAAGATGAACCTAGATCAGTTCTAAGCATTACTGCCCTCGATATACATCATTTATGAACGGATGAATGGAATGCTGACATCTATACCTATTAACACAAACTGAATAAATTGATTTATGAAAGGATCTGTACTCTGATTTAAATTTGTGGACACCGTAAATAAAATGGATGCTGTTGACCATTTGGGAAAGTATACAAACGATTGATTGATAAAAATATTTACTATAATGTACTTGAACTGACAGTGACTGACTGACTTGAACAAGACCCAGTTCAAGTTCATTTGTGCGCTTGAAAGGTGACTTCCGGGTCATTGATAACAAAACTCATGGAAAAGTACAAAATTCAAATTTGATATTGAACTTCCATCAAACATCATGGATTTTTTCTAGTAATACATCATTTTTTCCAAGCTTTTGGATATCGTTGGTTAAGTATTTCTACCAAGCATATTCATTTATCCTTATTGACGTGGAAAATATGTCATTCTAAAATACAATTTTCAATCCTTTCTTAACCTCTTCGCTGCTGAGCCAATTTACGTTAATTCATACAACTAAGATTTCAAAAATTAATCCATCAGTGTTTGTGTTAAATACACCCATGGAGGTCATCAGAAAAAATAGTGTAAACCTATTTGAATAAAAAAATCTTATCCATGATAGTTTTAACATTATTGACTCTATTTGTTTTGGAATATCAATTTAAGACAACACAATCAGGTGTTTCAACATATCAGACACTAGCAGTCAAAGGGTTAAAAGCCTTACTATTCTTATCAGCTTGTGGAATGTTCTATCGTTGATGACAACATACCAAGGGATAGAATAACCTAAGTGTAGGAGATATATATTAACATATGAAAAAAAATAGTTCACCCACCATTTGAAAAGTTATCTTCCAAATAATCAATAATTCTGCTAGAATCTGGGATAATTTTGCCGGCATCTTGGAGTACTGGAACTTCACCGCGTGGGTTTATTTTAAGAAAAGTCGACGAATATTGTTCTCCCTTTGTTATGTTTATAATGACTGGTTCAAATGGTACATTCTTTTCGTGCAATGTCATTACCACCTGTCAAAAGAATCATTATGAAAATACTCTATAAATTTCTAAAGACAAGAAAAGCAGCAAATTATTATATCGCCGTTTCTATTACAAAATTCGATATCTGCAAAGTTTCATTTTTGAATTCTTTGTCAATAACGCTGCAAAAATCGCCTTGACTCCTATTTTACATCACAAAACTAACAAAAGTTATGGTAAAGGTTATATGTATAAATTATGCGTATTAAGTTAAGTTATTTATTTTGATTGTTTTTATGATTCCATCAAAATTTTAGATTTTGCAGATATGTTATTTTGCTATTGAAACAATGATTTCATAAATTATAGTTAGTATGTTGTTTGAACTAAAATAAATAAAACAATTTTTTTGTCACTACTACCACATACATATTTTTTAAAGATAAGACTGGTTTCGCTTAGACAATATAAGAGCAGTAAAAAAAAAATGCCTTTCCACCAAGTAAGTTTCAATTGGACATTGACATCTATAAGATGTATGATAAAGCTTGGTTCGAATTTTTTTTTATTCCATTTATTTGACATATGTATGTAGGTATGTTGTGTAAGTAAAATATCAGTGTACCTAAGTTGGACAATCAACTTTTTTGGTACATTCTTTTGTTTTATTAACTCCCCTTGTCTTGTATTGTTTCTGACTGTATCTAGATCAATTTTAATCACAATCCTTTAATAAACACTTGAACTAGCAGCCAATCTAAAAATGGAATGAAGAGTGATATATTTTTTTATCATTTATCATCAATTTTAATAGTGTGCTATATCTAGTTATGCCACTGGCAATTCTGTAATTACGGTGACAATATGAATAAATTTAAGTGATATTTTTTCATTGCTTAGTTTGAATATCTTTTTAATTATTGACCACGAAAAGTATGTTATTTTCATTATGATCGAGTACGAATTGAAATATGTATGTAAACCAATTGACAATAGCAATGTATTTTGATTCTACAAACTTGAAAAAAAAGTATAGAACTAATTTTAGTAAAACTAACTATGTATTTACATTAGCATTTTTTACCGTGCCTTAATTGAGTTGTACCAATTAAATTAAAATTCGATTAATAGCCCAATTGAATTTAAGTACTAAACACATTGTTCGTAACCTTAGCAGCACTTACATAATATTATTTATTATTTTAATGTAAGTCATAATACTTACCTAATTAGGAATATTTAATTTACATTTTGATTAATAGCCGCTAATTTATATAATGTTATATGATTGCCAGGTATATAAACATTCGTTTTTAAATAAATATGTGAAAAAAACAGTTTCATTTTCTCAATCTGTTCTATAGATACTTTCGTGGGGTAATTCAAAAGTAAATAAATACGTAACATTGTCCTAATTTCACACACAATGCATGTAATACAAATGCCGGCACATTTCGTAAAGAATATAATTTTTCATTTGATAATAAGTTACCTTTTGGGAGTAAAAACTGTACGGGTGGTAATATAAAACTAAACCGGTAGACACAGCCATTTTTCCAGTTCTTCTCGCAATACTAGACATCACCTGACAATCGGAGTTTTACCAAAACACAGTAATTGTATGATTAAACCTCGGAAAACTAACTGCCGTGTACCTACCTATCTACTGACAGAGATACACTTCGCAGGCGTGTGCAACCATCGTTGTAATTGACCGCCACATGCAAGCTGGAAATAATAAAACAAAATCATGTCCGTCTTTACTTTCAAGTTTCAAGACTGTTCTGTGCTTGACAAAGTTAAACACTGCACAATGGGCATTTTTAATAAAATTCGCAGAGTAAAACACAAGCCCATATAAAGAGAACAAAGTGACGCAGAAATGGCCCTCCATACAATCACATAAGCTCCGTGGTACGTCCGCGGTTTTACAATCCTCAAAGACCTCGACATAGACTCAATTCATGACCACATTTAGAAGCTGTCGATACAGTTCTACGGCGACTGTAAAGATCACCCTTACCAGACCATACAATCAATTATAGAAGCATACGATATTCACCCAGGCATGTCTTGCTCCTCAAACCCCTTTAGACGACCCACTATTTTCCCTCCATAGTTCCCAGGTATGCTGACTCCAGAACAGGGCAGCAAAAGAAAAGAAGAAGACAACTAACAGAGAACTTCCATAACGTCTGGAACACTGAGGGTTGACCTCCTCTCGAGGGCATACGTATCTCACATGCATGATATAAAAAAAACCCTCGAGGTTATTGTATCACGAATCAGTGTCACCACCATCAAGTGCTCTTCACCTCATCGCCATCATCATCACTTATTTTGACTAACATTACTAAAACGCGCAACACACACCTGAGATGACCTTCGATCCCCCACCTAGTGAAAAGGACAGATCATCAATAATCGAAGAAATGGCATACTCCGTAAGGATACGGCCTGAGTGGTAGCATTTTTAATAACGGAGCATGCAGCGAATTGGGAAAACACGTGTAACACAAATGCAGGTGGCCTTATTTATTTGATATTCCTTTGATAAAAACTCTCAATTCTTTTTTTGAATTTACGGCAATTATTAAGCTTATCGAGAGATCTTTTTAATAATTACTGTGTTCCACTTAAAATAATTGTGATTCATCAAAACTTAATTCGTCGCTCGCGTCAGATATGCAGTGGGAAGCAAGTCATCTTTTTGATAGTTTTTTACGTATGTACACATAAAAAGTTTAAGAATAAAAATGTTTTGGACATGCGCGCCAATGCCGACGTCACGAGTATTCCAAATTTAAAAGGGATATTCAACATGAAGCTCGCCCGAGCCGCATTGGTTAATGTTGCGAACAGTTTTTTTTTTCTAAAAATAGTTGACAGAAATTTGCTGAGTTGTCTGATCTATTATTTACATCGCTGCAACATGCAGAATCAATTATTTTGTTTAATGAAATGCACAATATGGTCGGACTTGAAGAAAACGCAACAATTCGTGTGAACCCATGCCAAGTTTTTTGCGTTCGCTGAAAATATTACGACCAATTTTTCAAATTGACGGGTTTCTGCTTTGTTGAATAGGACAGGAATTTATTTTCTTTTGGACAGTTATTGTTTTATTTAAAGACTAAGTTTAATAAAATTATTTTGATATGTGCCTAGATAATGTAATTGAATAAATTTTGATGTTGAAATGTATGATATTTTGCTGCGGTTACCTAGATTATATTTTTTTACTATCTGTTCAATCGAAATATGATTGATCGTAAAAAAAGGTTGTCAAAAACAGCTAAACTAATAAAAAACTGTAAAAGTATTCAATGGTTTTAGGCAAAAGCAGAGATATCAGAAATCGGCCGATTCATTTTACAATTTATTTGTGTTTGCACTATTTCATTTATAGCATCAATATATTAAACGTATAATGGCAGGAAATATTTAACAGTTAATGCAATTTTGGGCAAACTTTTGCTTTGAAAAAAGAGCTTTTTGTACAAACCCAACAAATCTTTGCATGGCTATATTGGAATTTGCCACCCATAAAAAACGGTGTGTTTTAATGAGTTACGTAAAAACACACACAGAATAGATAAGATGTATAGTTAAAAAATGATACTATACCATAAATATAAACATATTTTTTGTCATTTCAAATAGGTACCTTAAAACGGGGTGTACCCTTCACGACTATGTATCGTCAAACCTGCGCCACATAATTCAAATATGAATGGCTTAAAACGTGTTTCTATGGTCCTACTACACATTAATGACAATATTTTTCAAATATTCACTATCGTTATTAAGACATAGTCAATTATGTTCGGTGTCTCTATTCACATTGAATAGGGGTGAATAGAGACGAGAGAGGGTGAATAGAGAGAAAACAACAGATTGTAATGATTGGAATATATGAACATTCATCCTTTTTCTCGGTACTCATTAAAAAAACCTGTTTTAATTTAATTTTCGTGCAGTAAAAAAGAAGTTTATAAGGGGTCAAAAAGTACGTAGGCACAGGTATCGAACTTAAACGCGTTTGTTTCAATTTTGGCCAATCATTTAGTTGGTTTGGTTTCGTCATTCGAGAGATAGTATTATAGTCGTTGTAAAAAATGATATATAAATAGTAAAAACTACATTAGATACTTAGTAAAGTTGTGCTTAAGTTCAATCCTTGGTTTTGTCTCTATTCACCCCGTTTTACGGTATATAATTTTTCCGCCTTAACAATTAACTACGAAGTTATGACAATGTAGACAATACAACATATTCGTTATTCTAACGAATACAATATAATTATGACATTATGACGATCTCTGGCATGCGTTTGCCGTGATTCACATATTAGTGCTAGTTTCAGAAGTATGCTAATATTCTGTTGTTTATGCATTACGTAGTTAATAGTACTGATAGCTATAAAAATGACACACTATACTTATTAGTTTTGTAACTTGACTTATTACTTTCGTAATCATTCATGTATCTAACGACACAGCAAATGCTTAGGTATGAATTTTAATGAACGATATTCGCAAGCATATTATTTTGTATAAAAGAATTCGAATGTCTGGAAGGTGTATTCCTTAAGTGACGTTTTAAATAATAAAAATAATAACACATTTTTAGTACTTTTTCCACATGAGATTTCTTTCATCAGGACCGTTTTCGCTCATGGCGAGCATTATCAACTGCGTTTTAAATATTCATTAGCTCACGAAAATACAACAATGTGCCAAATTTTACCACCGCTTTTCAGCAGTGTTTAATTATTGGATTGGCCACCATTGAGAAGTGTCCACCAGAAAATAAAGAACATCGTTTTTTGTATCGTAACCAGTAGATTCTACATTAGTAAGCACCAAGTACAGGAGTGACCATTTGTTCTCCTATTCTGAAGTTCTGTCCTCCCTTGAAACGTTTAAATGTCCTGCTTTTCGATATTTGAAGACTGTTCTGTAAATCTACGTATTCGATCGATTCCGAGCCTAGCAGATTTGTTGCGTGCGATGATGATTGCTGATTAGTCAGGGCTGTGGAGTCGGTAAAAAAAATACGACTCCGACTAAAAAAAGTTTAATTTCGTCACATCGCCATCATATTTGTGTGTATTCAATTATATATCAACCAACCAATCCTGCCAATAGCAAAATTTGACATATTATTTGTAAAAATATAAAGTTCAATCTTTTCAAAATTTCCGACTCCGATCAAAACGCCGGGCCGACTCCGACTCCAGCAAAAAAAACCCGACTCCACAGCCCTGGATGATTTACATTCTCGGTAAATAGGAGACCGAAGGTGGTACACCCTCATTTCCTTTTCGTCTCATGGGATTGCGTTTCGCTTGTTAAAAAGATGACGATGGTGGTGAATGGTGATGATGTGAAGAACTCTTGATGATGTTGCGTGCGGTGCGATGAGTTAGTATTTAAGATGAGACACATGCGCACGAAGCATGGTTGCTCTCGCGCATCACGTGCTCAAGACTTTTCATGTGTCGTACGCGTGCTCTATGCGTGTGTTGGGAGTGCACGAGAGAAACCCAGTTATATGAATGCAATTTTATTCACGTTGAATTCATTCGTGTCCTTTGTCGGTCACCTTACTTGTGCAATTTTTTTATAAAACATTCATGTTAGTTTCTTATCTCTCTTTTTGATATTATCTATGTTTTTAAAGTTTGGTTTAATAGTGAAAACGGCTTTGTTAGTAAAACACCAAGAAATGATAAAATTATTCTTTGCCAGTTTTCCAAAAAGATAAAAGAAAATAAGCCACATATTATCTATATCAGATAAAATCTTTCGGATCTGTTGGCCGCATGTTGTGCATCAGTTATGTCAACTTGTTTACATAGAGATAACATTACAAGGCATCTAAAAAGATCACGGAAAGAATAAAATATTCGAATAATGTCCGTCTTTCGAAGGATAATGTTGTTATGGTATGGGATACATCCTTTATGAATATTGTGAAGCCGTAACAGGTGGCGGTGGGTACAATATTAGGTTCTCGTGAGAATATTAAATATTATACATATTCTCTTTAACGCTTTCAATGCTGAACCTGTTTTTTAGTATGAAAATGGACACATCCAAGACAATAAATATTCATCAAAATTTTACACCCATAATTTAATTTTTATTTTAATTAAAAAAATGTTTTTACTAGATTATGAAAAGGTTATACCCAATTAAAGTTCTTGTAAGTAATTTTATTGTTTATATTGATTCAAAATTATGCGATCCGAGAGTTTTAATACACCTGATTACATTCTTAATACCATGGCAAATTTATTTCAGTGATTAAGAAATTATTATTCGGTTGTTTCCGAAAGTTCATGGTTGGGTAAATATTTTAATCATTCATCTGCGACAGCCTATAAATACGCTCCATCAATTCAAGATGAGTAGAAAACTCTTCAATATTTTATGTAGCTAGAAAATATCATTTAGAATTACATGTAACCACAAAAGACTAGTAAACCTAAGAGAAAGACTGGTAAAAAGAATGTAGTCTTCCTTTTTACATATGACTTAATACCCTTGATAGTTCATGTCACATAATGTACTTAATTTATTATTTCTTTTTAACATGCTACACAATAATTTATTCATATTAATTAATAATTGCTTATAAAATCGTTAGGTTCCTCAATAAAATTTATAGTGCCTCTGTAAAATGCAGTGAATGTGCCCAACAGGTAATAATTTTTGTTTTTATCAAAATTAACTAGTTATTATGTTACATTGAAATACTGTTATTCTTTATGAAACAGGTGCATTTAAATCAGCACTCAATGTATTGAAGAATAAAGTTGGATCTAAGCTACTTAGCCTGAGCTGTGAAATATTGTAGTGCCACTTTCAAACTTTGTCATCGATTGTAAATTAAATTAAAAAAATACAAATATTTTAGCATTTTAAAAATCAATGAAACCAATTCAATTATGTTTTATAAATGCTTTATTCATTCAATATATTTATGTTTTTGGATAATATGCTTTATCCAAACCGATAACATTTTCATAATCTTTGCCGGAGTCATTATTGTTTTTACTTCTTACAGAATCATTATCAGGAAACAAAGCCAAGTCAGTTAAAAATAGTCGCCATTTTATAATAAAAATAATAAGGTAATAAATGAATTGAGGGAAATATAAAAGTGTCATCTTTATAAATATGGGCAGTGATTCGTGTTTTAAAGCAGCTACTTTGATGGTGATTTAGCCAGTTGCTGCAGCAGTGGCTTGGGAGTTTTCCGTAGCGGCGGAAGCGCTGTCCTGGAGCGGTTCCTTGATGGCCAACCATGGCAGCCTCTTTTGTAATTCCACTCTGAAAAGGAACCACATCATTATTCAAGTTCATAGCTAGTAAACATATACATTGTGATTTTCTATTGAAATCTTATATTGATTTTTTGAAGTCACACAAAATCAACCTGAGAAGAAAAGACATCATAAATAGACATGCTAAAAATATCGAATATTAGCTCGAAAAATCAAACATATGCATTATTATTTTCTATTGTACAGTATTAATATTAAAAATGTGACACTTGGCACTATCCTTAGTTATTTGAGGAGGGAAAACATTTATTTGCCATTTCAACTAAAAGAAGACAAGGCTCGAAAAATTTAAAACAAAATTGATTTTTTGAAGTCACACAAAATTTACTCGAGGAGAAAAGACATCACAGTATAGAATAGACATGCTCAAAATCTCAAATATTAGCTGGAAAATTTAAATAAAAACATTTTTGCTGGGACTTGAACCTAGACCCAGACCCATCTATTTGCAAGGGTACAACCCTTACCACAAGAGCGCAGAGTAATGCGGAGGTGTCAAAATGAACCCTTTAACACCACCTACATAATATTACTTTTCTGGATCTATTGAATGATGTTGGCAATTTAATACGTGTGCATAACAGAATTTAAATGACTTCTTAAAGTCTATCAAGTCAGGACGTGATATTATCTGTAGTGCCATCAGAAAAAAATCTTTGAAATGTCAGCGTTAATTTGTGGGAATTTGATTTACCTGTATCTCGGATGACTAATAGCATACACATATGGGTCTATGCATGCCACAAGCTTGCAGGCACACGCTGGTATCATGGTCACCTGAAAATAACATGATTTGTTTTAACAGTCGTCATCTATATTAATTTATTTGAGTCAAAACTGTGAAATAAAAAAAGCAACCAAAGATTTCCCGTCAATTTTCTGTGGCAAAATAATCTTTTTTGTTTTAGTTAAAATTAATAATGCTTCTCATTAAAAGATGTCACTTACTGAATAGATTGAGCTTTAATCTTTCCTTTAAAAATTACCTAGTTTTATAATAACTTTAATTTATATAACGAAGCTGAATATCCAAGCATTGTTAGATTATTGTTTTTATAGGACAAGAAATTATCAATTACATTACATCTGTTTTGTTTTAACTTTCATTATGGCTGTTATGCGAAAGTTTTGCTCTCTCTGTATTGAAACAATGCTAACAGGTGAAACTGGTACTTTAAATAATAATATTTACCCCTGGAGTGAGAAGTCTATGGTCACCAAAAGCACCAATCAGAGCCAACACTGCATATGGCGTCCATGATGCCACGAACAGGAAACAAATTGTTATCGCAGCTTTGGCGATTCTGATTTCTGCCGACTCGTTTGCTTGATTTTGGTTGCTTCTCAAAGATTCCACATTCATTTTCTTCGCCTGCTCCTTGAGTGATTTTTCATGAGCGATGACATGGCTGACTATCTGGCTGTAGTAATATATGATCATCGACATTGGTAAAACGTAGCTACAAGTAAATATGACAGCAACAAACATGCGGTTGTCGAATGTGTCTGTCAGGTAGTCAAATGTACATTGTGTTAAGTATCCCTCTGAAATTTGAAAAAAGAAAACAATAATTTAATGTCATTGAAAAGATAAATACAAAATATGTAAGTCTTGCCCAAATATATAATTATTATTCTTGAATCTGTGATATCTCCCTTAGACTTAAATATAATTCTCTTAAAGGTGTTAATTATAACATTTTACTCATTATGAGAAATACTGAAATTAATTCCAGTGATTAAAATTCACTAAATAATGATTTTGAGTATGAACTGAAGTTAGTGAACAGTGTGTATTCTTTTGTTTTTTAACAAACTTGTGCTGCTATCTATTAATAGTACATAAAAATTACAAATTTATCTCTTCTTTTAACAGTTTCTCATGTGTAAACATAAATTCTGGACCAATGTCATAATTAGCAAAAATATACCCCACATTGTGTAAAAAAAAAAAATACAGATATACCCAATAAATAAATTTGAAAACCTGTCTAAATACAGTGAAAGCTCGTTTTTAAAAACGTATTTCGTTTCAATATCTAATCAATTCAAAAATAATTCAGATTCAAAATAGGCTCATATCCATACTACTAATGATATGAGAAAAAAAAAGAAATAAGTACATTTTAAAACAATGCATAACTCCTCACTCCTACAACTCATATGTCGAGTCTAGCTCGACATCGTATAAGTAACGCTCAACTCCTATGTCAAGTCCTGCTGTACATTGTAAAACTTGGTAGGCAAAATATTTTTATTAATTTTTGATTGTCCTTATTTCAAAAACCGTATTTATTGGATTGTGTGCCTTTGTTACAGTTTTTAACATGTCATAATGAGGTATATTTATCGGTATTTCTTTTTACAATGATAATAAATATGCAAACCCTGTGATATCACTCAATTTATCAAATCTATTGAAGAGTTGCTGGAAGGTAAAAATTAATATATTGAGGAGTGCAAAGTGCATATTGAGAGATTGTAATTTTCTTGTAAGATCAGAATGACAATGAATTGATGGTAAATTACCTGGAACAAATCTGCCCCAGAATTCTAGAAGAGGCATCACAGCCCAGGGTATAGCATATGCCCAAATAATGCACACCATGAATATCGCTTTCGTTTTTGTCAACTTTCCATCGAAAGGCTTTGTGATAGTGTTAAACCTGGAATGTTAAATAAACACAAATCCTTTTCAACAACCACAATAAAGTGAATAATTACTTAACTGTCAATAAAAAATTGATAATTTAAATAATAAAAATGCACAGTTGAATCTTATCCATGAACTAACTTGTATGATAACTTATAATATAATTAAAAGTAATCAAATGTATATATTTGAATAAATTCATCACAATTGGTTTTACTCATCGTCAGCATTGTCAACTAATCTCGGTCGGATGATACCGGTTCTGGTCTTTACCCGAATATATGTGAAAATAGTACTTTATACATAATATGTTTTATTTATCTATATATGTATTGCCTTTCCATCAATATGTGACATTTCACACCATAAAAGTGATTAAAATTACGCACTAAGAGATTGAACATTTCAAGCTAATGAATATATTCACTCTCTAAGAGTTTAAGGTTAATTAGTTCTTAAATCATGAGATGTGATATGCAATACATCTTCTCATCTATTCTATCATTCCAATTTTATATTGATAAATATAGGAACAAATTCTAAGCTAAGTCATGGACAGGTTAATTTGAAAACAAAAAAATATTTAAATAGTTGTTAAATTTAAATAAATTAAGAAAATATTCACTTACCTATCATAAGCAATGCAGGCATTAGTCACGCCAGCACCGATTCCACTGAGAGATCCCATGACACCAAAGATTTGGCATCCAAGAATACCGGCTTCAAAGCCTCGGTGGAACGAGTTGTAAATGAAAATTGGTGTTTTTGCCATCATCACAAAGTCGCAAAAGGCCAGATTCATCACGAAAATGTTGCTAGGTGTTTGGAGAGATTTTGCCCTGGAAAATAAGAGACGTGTTCAATAAGATGATTAAAATTTGACAGAATTATCTGTCGACAAAAAATGATTAATAAAGCACATTTGGGCCCATTAGAGACAGAGAAATCTAACTTATTTTTCTGTACTTTTCAAGAGAAATAAAAAAAAGGTTTCACCTGTTATCAATTTTCCCTATTTTTTAACATAACATACATTTTTTTAGTAATACTTTGGCTTTCTTATTTATTTGTTAAATATAAAAAGTAATTTGTTCTTGCGTTGTTTTAAGGTTTAGTGGAACTATGAACAAGAAAGTGATTTTAATAAATATTCAAATATCTTCCTAAACACTTATACTATTGATATGTAACTTTGACTCATAAGTTAACATATTATTTTGTATCTAGTGACATTTATAACCGGCAAAAAATGAGGTACATTTCTTTTATCATAAGGGGTTAATTTATTGTAAATATAAACAATTATACTCTAGTATTGTATTTCATTAGTCAGGATCCTAGCTTTTAATGTGTAGAGGGCACATATTTTTTAATGATTTCATTAATTTTCCTTGGAATAAAATAATATATACTTAATATGTTCATAACTGTAATGTCTGATTGAATTGACTGAAAGATATTTAAAAAGATAACAAGAATCAAGATATGTCTCTTTGATACACAAGCAAACATATTATTTAGTATCTAGTGGCATTCATAATTCAAAACTGGCATAAATCAAGATACATTTCTTTTATACAAAGTGGTCTATTTATGGTAATGTAAAACTGAAATGTAAAAGAGTTTCATTTATTCACTATGGTTTGTAGGTTATAAAAAGGATTCAAATATTCTTTTCAACACAATTCATGCAAAATATTCAAAAATGTAACATCTTTACACTAAAAACATAGTGTAATGTACTCACGATGAAAACACCCACATTACAAGGCCATTTCCCACAAGTGAAAACAGTGTGAATGCTGCGTATACTAATCCCAGGAGAAAATGCATGGAGGCCTCCGGTTCTTGGAACTGTAACCAGTGCTCTGGGACTTGCCGCAATTGGTCCGGTGGGATGTTCCATCCCATGAGGCGAATCTCTTCGGCGATCCTAGAACCATAATAATTTTTTATTTACATTAAAATAAGCCAATGTTGTTTATATAGCATGTTATACTACAAAATATAATAAAATATATGAAAAACTAATGAAAAATTGATTCTTATTTTAATGTACTATGAAGATTGATAATGCTTGCGATGAGGGAAACCGGTTCGGATTATTATTAAAATTTTACAATTAATAAAAAAATAAATTAAATTAAATAAAAATTAAACAATTATACATGGAAGAACTGCAAAAAAGTTGTAAATATTTATATATAAGTATTTTGACAAATATTGATGAGAAAAATAGCAAATTTTTAATAACCTTTTGGTGATAACAGCCACTTATTGGTGGAAAGGCATTATTTTAAATGAATATTTTTTTTTTTTTTACTACTTTTACGACCGGATTCGTTCAGTTGAAAATGATCGAGATGAACGAAACCGTATCTGATCATTATAAAATCATATAGTACAAAGTAAATCAAGTAGTACAAAAGAATTTAAGTTAAATGTGTGACAATTGAGGATTTCGATTGAATGTGCTTGATGGAATTTTAATATCAAACAATTCATATTTAAATGTTTGAATTGAATATGTAATAAAAAATGTTACTCACCTAGCCTCTGGCCGCAACACCGACACATTGTTGAATATATCACTTTCTATAATCATTTTAATTTTTTATTGGTCAAATAGTAAATAAAGATTGTTGGGAACAATTCGGAATGCTCGCCCTAGACACTTAGCCACATGTTAAAGCCAAGTGCCCACTGACAATTTGAGAAGAGTTGCCTTCCCTTTTATACGTTTGTACAAATGTCTAATGTATAATTGAATTTAATTTCAAACATACATAAATCCCCAATGGGCAGTAATCGTTGAATCGAATCCAAGATTTTTCTTCACAATTATACAGATTAGTGATTTGAATATGTATAGGATTATTCCAACCGTAAGGATAAGCCTTAAAGCTTTGGATAATTCTAATTATGTAAGGCTTCACACAGGCTTAATTCAGATGGATTTGCTCTGATTAGTGTTTTTATTCATGTGATGACCTAATTATAAATGGATGCAATGAAAATCAGATATCTATGAGAAATATGTTTCGTAGAAAATAAAATTTGATCTTTCACTGAAAACTTCTTCTACAATTTGGCTATTGGCTGGATTGGTTGGTTGATATTTAATTTAATACACATAAATAGGAAAGGTAGGAGAAAAGAGTGAGAAAATTTAACTTTTTTTTGTCAGAGTCAGAATCGTGTATTTTTAAGGCCCTACAGCCCTGCTTTCAGTAATTGCGGCTAACTCGTTCTTGATCATTTTGCAGAAAAGTAGCTTCAGGTTCAAAAATTTAATGATCAAATTGAAATCATTTTTTTTGCTCTCTTGGAAATTCCTGCAATATGTGTGTTGCTGCTTTGTTTGTTAGGGGTGTCGACTTTCAAGATCTTCCAAGGTTTTTTAAGGTGCGCTAAATAGCTGCTCTCCTTCATAAGATGGTTGTTGAAGGCTGCCTGGGTTCGATTACCGGTGCGAGCAGATTTTCAGTCGATAAATCGGTTCTGTTCAGAGGCAATGGATGTTTGTGTTGTAAAAAATCCCTACCCACCTTTCCGATCCCAAAGAGTGACGCATAGTGACAGCGATTAGTTAATCACTAGTCCTGTCCTAGTCCTCGTATCCTTTCCACACTCTCTTTGAATAAGAAAGGTTGAGCAATTTAGTAACAAGCAGTTCACGTAGAAAAATATGTGTTGAGACTCCGTGAGGAGTCCATATGCTTCAAGTTGGGAGCATACATCATTACGAAAAAATCCTTTATAAGTTGTCATTTTTTTGTCATGATGGTGAAATTTGTCATCTTGTTGGTACTATTTTACTTTTGTTATCCAAACCACTGCATTTTTCGTGGGCTGTCATCAAAGTAAAGACCAAGCCATATTGGTTGTTAATTATACAATTATTATTAAGGTGGTTGTTGAGGGCCAAAAATAATGAAAAACCGTGGTAGCATGTTCAAAACATTCTTTATTCATAACAAACAACAACAATACATTGATTTAAATATTTCATATTGTGACTATAGGGTAAAATAATAATTACCACCCTCAGGGTTGTTACAGAAACAGTCAGATTTATACATATAACAGTCATTGGATAGGGTTACATCTATTTACACCTACATAATTAATTTATCTAGTACATATTTCGATATAAATTCAATTTGAGTTATAATGTATTTCTTAATTTAAATTTAGGATATAATACTTTCTTCAATCAGTGCTTTATTTCTAAATAATAAAATTGCAAAACTATTTATAAACGAGAAAATTATCATGTCAGTACAGTAGATCAGTGGTCTTCAACCGGGTGGTACGGTAGAAAATTTTGGTGGTCCGCGGATTTGTTTTGGTAATTATTAAATCCATAGACTTATTTAAATCATGCAGCAAAAAATATCAAACTTCGAGATCAAATACAATTACTAAGTGTCATGACAGTTTGCCTTGAAATTATTTGTTATTATATTGGTGGTCTTTGGTCTAAACCTGATAACTGATTTTTGAAAAAAAGTGTCATGGATAGATACTTTAAGATATTATTTTGCCATTAATATTTCAACTGCTTGAAACCATTATTTTTTCGATGACTTATCATACTATCTTTTTATAGAATAATACGGTGAGAGAAAAATAACAGTGTATGTTAATTCTACAGAAATTATTTTATATATTTGTTCATAGCTATTTCAGCTAACACCATCGTCAGAACTATTCTAACTAGTTCTAACAATGGCGTAAGCCGAAATAGCTATCAACAATATATAAAATAATTTCTGTAGAAGTAAAATACAATGTTATTTTTTCACCGTATTATAATGGAGTTCTAGCAAGTAAATGCTAATTCAATCAATAATTTTTGTTATGTTCGTCATTTTGGGATGTTCTCTAAATGGGTGATTATATAATTCCAATATTTACATGTGTTCACAAAAGCTGTAATGGAAATAAATGCATTCTTATTTTAAAATACTTTTGGCAGCATTTGTTTTTTGACAAGTATTATATTGCTACGTGCAAAAGAATGGCTTATTCCATCGATATGATTTTTAATGAAAAGAATTCATTTATCTAAATTAATTTTAATATAATGCTAGGGTACAAATATATAAAACACTATGTAAAATCAATGGTTTTTTAAGATTCATGTGAATTAGTTAATTGTATAATATGTTATTCATCAAGACTTACCAGATTATTTAAGATTAAAATGTTCAATTATTTTCAGTTTGAACAATTGTAAAAACTACAACATCAAATTGCTAACATTTTGTCTGTAACTTTATAGATACTCATCTCTTCAATATAGAAATTAATTGATAACTTTGTTACTCAACTTAAGATTTTATCACATTTTCTCAAGCTACAAAAAAAATTACTAGCCCTTTACTTGACTTTGGTTGTAATTGCTATTGGTTATTATTTTTCTTACCAACAATATTTGATGCTTCGTAAAGAGGCGAAACACGTCACTATTAATAACAGAATACTAACATGGAATAAACAAAGTTATTTTAACTTGTCATGATGGTGAAATTTGTCATCATGTTGGTACTATATTACTTTTGTTATCCAAACCACTGCAATTTTCGTGGGCTGTCACCAAATAAAAGACCAAGCCGTGTTGCTTTATAAGTAATCAATTTTAGTAAAATTCTATCCTATTGGTTGAAGGTAGTTGTGCAACTCTTAAAACTCGTTTGATAACTGTATCATTAGCCTAATTTTAGCCCCTTAAGATAATAGAAGCATATCAATGGCTTACAGTACAGGAGTAAATTTGCTATCTCCGTTTTAGTCAATTGTGCAGGAGAGGTTAAAAACTGATTATTTTGGTATTTTCAAAACGATCGGGAAAATTTTAAATAGGACTTTGAAACGATTTTTTTGTACCACCACTGAAAAACAACGAATGAATGACAGGTGACAATATAACATGTCGGAGTTGGATAGTTAGCAGTGTAGATTTTAGAACGACAATGGAGTTATCAAATTTTCCTAAAACATTTTTACGATGCATTCAAATAAGATTTGGTTACAAAATTTTTATAGGACATGCACATTGCATGAAACAACAAGATGGCATTATTAACACATTGGATGCTGAGAACACGCCTAGCGTGTCCATTTTCATACTTAAAAACAGGTTCAGAATTGAAAGCGTTAAGTAATTTTCAGCCAAAAGTGGAGTTACCAAATTACTCTTTAAGCCATTGATATCTCGATTTTTGGCAGTTGTGCTATAAATGATACTAGACACAAAATAATATGTGTCAAAGAGACATTTCAATAGGACAAATGAATAAAAAGATATTTCGATACATTTCACTTTCTTGTTCATAAACGTTTAAACAACGCAAGAATAAATTTCTATATTTGACAAATAAATCAGAAAGCGAAAGTATCACAATTAAAGATAATGAAATAGAAAATTTATATGTTTAAAAATAGTTAAAACTGATTACTGGTGAAACCTGCTTTTTTGAACTCGAAGGGGCCGATTTGACAGTGAATAATTCAGACATTTATTTTTTGCTAAGACGTAATATACAATATGACAGTGTATTTGATAAGTTTCACTGTATGTGTTAATTAAAATTTAAGTTCACAGCTGGAATTGATGAATCACATATATAAATATTTACATCGGTTAAATTACGCTAGGAAATTTGCAAGGGGAAGATATATATTATTCTTCATCGACAACTGGGTCATCGAGAGGGTCATTACAAGCGACGTCGATAATTGTAGAAGCATCATTTTCATCGAGTTTCGAGCTTGTGACATCACTGTTGAAAGTTGGAGTGATATCTTCGGTGAGATCTGCATCTGCATCGTTTTCAGTTTGTGATGACGATGGAGTCTCTGCTTGTTGATCATATTCCATCATGCCATCGTCGCTGATGTTAATTTCAGCAGTATGTAGTGTACCAGTGTCAGTGGAAACTCTAGAATCTCTACTGCCGTTTGAGTTGAGATGCATTTGCTGTTGTTCAGTTGTGTCTTGCGATATTGTAATGACGTGCTCATCGCAGACGGTGTGATATTCGCTTTGGACGAGATCTGGTGATAGATCATTCGTGTCAACTGTGTCGTTAGTGTCGTCTTCGCAAATGGGGATTGCGGGCTCGAGGTCGAGGCTGGTCGGCGGTGCTCCTCGGTGACATCTCCGTGGCTTCGGTGAAGTGCTGGCTGATCTTCTGGTTGCAACGTACTGGCGGATGTCTCTGTGTCTTGCTCGACGCGAACACATTGTATCGGAAGCATTCGAATTTCGCCTGTACCAAAATCAAGGAAAAGAAAATTAGTTGTTTGCTTGTTATAAAATGTATTATGTTTTATTTTTTGTTTCATAACGATAAAGTTATTTTTTGAACTGCTTTTAAAGTAAAAAAATTTTCCATTTTGCTGGTGTGCAATTTTGCAATGGAAAAAGCGATATCGTAAAATGGGGTAAAAGAGACACTTTTTACCCTTCACGACTATGTATCTTCATACCTGCTCCACACAATTCAAATATGAATGGCTTGAAACTTGTTTCTATGGTCCTACTACACATTCATGACAATATTTTTCAAATATTCATTATCGTTATTGAGAGACAGTCTATTTTGTTCGGTGTCTCTATTCTCATTGAATCGGGGTGAATAGAGACAAAAATACAGATTATAATGATTGGAATATATGAACCTCTATTCTATACGAGTCCACTATTCATTCCCTAAAAAAACATGATTTATTGGCAAAAAACTATTAAAAATACATGGCATTACAGCAAGCGCCAATGCGCCATGCATTTGAGAAATTAATAAAGATTATATAAAATATTACACAAAAATAAGAAACAGAACAGAAACATATTATTTACATAAGAAAACATAATTTTTAAACAAAGCATCAAGTTCACTGCCGAAGATGTCAACATCAACAGGCAGCGCATTTATCAGCCGAATAGCCCTTGCAACTGGAGATTCAAAAGACCTACGTGACAAACAAGTTTTGACAAAGAAAATTGATTTGTCTTTGTTACGACCACGTAGGTAAAAGCTGGGAGCATGCAAATTTAAATTTTCAAGGATGTCAGAGTTATCAACTTGGCCCCGAAGAAGAAGAGAAAAATGTTTTAATATTGCAATTAGTCTTCGAGCTTCAAGTGAGTGAAATGACAGCATTCCTAAAAGAAACTTGGTTGGATAATATTCCATTAATGAATTGTCATACGGAAAATAGTTGAATTTTTTGAAATAATAATAACGCAGAAATTTTTTATGAACTCGCTCCAGTTGCGACTTAAATTTAAATTCATATGGACCCCAAATAATAGATCCATATTCTAGTTTGCTTAAAACTAAAGAAACATAAAGAGTACGAAACACAGTAGGGTTTTCAAATGGCTTACTTTGCCGAACTATGAATCCAAGAAGTTTACTAGCCTGCAGGGTAATTGAAGAAATGTGGGAATGAAACGTGAAAGAAGAGTCAAATGTTATACCAAGATCAACAACTTCAGACAAACGCTGTAAAGTCATATTCGATATCTCATATTTATATTTGATAGGAAATTTTGAACGAGAGAATGAAATGCAGAAACATTTCGAAATGTTGAAGTCAAGTTTGTTTATTAAGGACCAATTTACAATTGAGTTTATATTATGCTGTAGAATAGTACAATCCGACTCATTCCTGATGGTTGAAAACAGTTTTAAATCATCAGCAAAGAGCAGATACTTTATTCCACTCATACTTAGCACAATGTCATTTATAAAAATGAGAAATAAAATAGGACCAAGGTTTGATCCCTGTGGCACTCCAGAATATGTTGGAAAAATTTGTGATACGCACCCAGCATATTCAACATATTGGCGTCTATTTGACAAATAAGAATGAAAAAATTGATAACCTTGTTCGAGCTTCCTATTGCTTTTAATTTATTTATTAGAATAACATGATCAACCCGGTCAAATGCTTTGGAAATATCCGTATAAATGGCGTCAACTTGACAATGAGAATCAAGAGAATGCAAAATATACTCACTATACACCATAAGATTGGTTACAGTAGATCGCTTTGATCTAAAACCATGTTGGGCATTAGTTAGCTGACAATCAACATGCATATAGATATATCTATGCAAAAGTGATTCAAAAAGCTTGGCTGGTGCTGATAAAATAGCTACAGGCCGAAAGTTTGTTATCTCTGACAAAGAGCCTTTTTATGAACCGGTCTTATACGGGTCAAACTCCAACATTCAGGAAAAGTGAAGGTACTTAAACTTAAATTGAACAAATACAGTAGTGGGGTAGTTAAAATTTCCCTGCAGCCTTTAAGTAACCACGGTGGAATACCATCAGGGCCCACTGAAGATTTTGGGTAGAGACGTGAAAAAGCATATTTCATATCGGACTCGTCAAAATTGTTGATATTTAGTGTTGGCCAGTTAGAATGCACATACTCGGATTTAGAGTGGGTGAAGTTTGGAGGAGTTTTTGAGTAAACCGACCTGAAGTGATTAGCAAATCCTTCAGCAATAGACTGGTGACCATTCAACACACTACCATTAAGAGACATAGATGAGAGCTGAGCAGAAGAGTCACGAATATGGCGGACATACGACCAGAAAGTTTT
This sequence comes from Himalopsyche kuldschensis, assembly GCA_028554975.1. Taxonomy (NCBI): domain Eukaryota; kingdom Metazoa; phylum Arthropoda; class Insecta; order Trichoptera; family Rhyacophilidae; genus Himalopsyche; species Himalopsyche kuldschensis. The sequence continues at coordinate 3,212,092 of JAHFWI010000049.1, forward strand.
CGGATCAGAATTGATATTTCGACCAATCTGACTGATGTATGATTTGTAGCTACACGAAATTAGTTCATGAACTCTTCTACGCTTCTCAGAAAAAATATATAATCACTATGACAGTTGGACCGTTTCCATTTCTTATGGCATTCATATTTTAATCTTATAGAATTCAATATTTCAGATGTAAACCATTTTGGATATCCACGTTTCACGCCAGAGTACTCATACACATTAAAAAAATCATTGAAAACATTATAAATATTATTATAAAAGATACATGTTGCTTTATTTACATCACTGATTGAATACATATCACTCCAATCCAAGCTGTTTATCCCGTTGTACATGTGCAATAGGTCACCTCGGCAAAAAATTCCATGAAACTCTAGTATCACAGATATCAGGGTAATCATCACCCTCAACGTATCGCCCACGACGATAAGCGCATAATCTCTTTTTTAAAAGCAATAGGAAACTCAACCACTATAGCTGGGTGATAACTGTCCTCAAGGACTAGAGGGTCATCACTTGCATACACCGATACACAGCAATCTGCATCAGCCAGCACCAAGTCCAGGACTCTTGCCTTCACATTTTCAATCTGTGAGAACTGTTTCAGATTCACACAGCTTAAAAATGAGCAAACTCAAATCCTACTCCGGGTGCCGACGAATACAAATTGAAATCACCAATGATAGCAATAGAATTTCGCACTGACAAGTTCAAAAAAAAGTTGAAAATTTGTTCATATGACTCAAGTGAGCACTTAGGGGGAAAATAAATACAACAAACCCTCAGAAGTGACCCACCGCACATCACTTCAACAACGACAACATCAACCTGGACACATGGATTACACTCAATCCTAGTAACACTCTCAACACAGTCAGTACGTATGGCAATGAGAACACCACCACCTCTTTGGCCATATCTACGATCTTGACGAAATACGATATACTCATCAGTGAAAAGTTCAGCGTCATTAACAGATTCATTGAGCCACGTCTCACTCAGGCAAACAACTGGATAGCTGTTCGCCAGTAGAGCATTACGAAACCCAACAGACTTGGTTCGAAGACCCCGAACGTTCTGATAATATATATCAATATTCTGAAAAGAAAGTCACATCTTTTTTGGTAAGCTTTTTGGTTTATATTGCCACTCTTTTACCACTGAATTAAGTGGCCACACATCAGGACACAAAAATTTATTTAACTTAGATTTAGGCACTCCAATTTTAAATGAAGCGTACCTTGCTTTTGTCAACAATTTAATAACACTGACAGCGACATCTGGTACACTTTGAATCAAAAAATCAGTAAGTCCCTCGACGGTTGTATCAGCATGTAGGGACCATACATGAATATAATGAAGTTGCTCAATTCCTGAGCAAGCAGTAGTCCCAGTTCTAGTGCCGCATATGCGAGCACTCACTGGTGAAGGTGAAGTGGAAGAAGTTGAAGAAGTGGTATAGCTTTTGTTTTTTCTATGTTTCACCGCTGTCCATTCTTCAACATTCAATATAGAATCGTGGGACGTAATCAATGAAGTTGATGGAATGGGTTGACTGGGCTTTATAAGCTTATCATTAGACACTTTAACTCTTTCAACCGGTGTGGAGGCAGGAGACACTTGACGCCTCTTTGGTTTACTAGTAGGTGTACTGGTATGATGTAAGGTCACTGAACGAGTGATCCTCTTCGTCTTTTGGCGTGGCTGAGATGGCTCATTTAAAGGCTTATCGCAGTTTCCAGATTTCATGAAGCATTGAACTGCTTCAACTCTCTCAGTAAGAGCCTTTAGACATTGAATAATATCTCTTAATTCACTGCTTAAATCCATTTTGATTTACAATACACTTACACAAGATACACTTGAAAAAATGTTACAGTTTATTAACAGGTGAAAACAAGTGAACTCTAATAGAAAATTGTAAAGTAACAATTTGAAAACTATGTTTAACTCATATATATATGTATATATAGATATAGAAATACTTTGGTCACTTTAAAATATTGCAACAGTGAAGTCCTGAAGAAATAAACTGTGAATAATTACTAATTCTTGTATAATTTCACAAATACGAAGCACTAATAATGACAGCTGGTGGAGTGTCGTGATGTCGTCATAGCAACTAATTAATTTAATTTTCGCTCAATTTAATTTTCGTCCAATATAAGAGAAGTTTATAAGGAGTCGAAAAGTAAGAATGCACAGGCATCAAACTTAAGCACAATTGTTTCAATTTTGGCCAATCATTTAGTAGGTTTGGTTTTGTCATTCGAGAGATATTATAGTCATTGTAAAGAATTATATATAAATTGTAAAAAATACATTAGATACTTAGTAAAGTTGTGCTATAGTTCAATCCTTGTTTTTGTCTCTATTCACCCCGTTTTACCGTCTATAAATTTTCTAAAAATATTTGCACAATATTTTTGAGCTATCAAAATAATGATAATATTTTTAAAACAAAAATGCATTCTGTTCAAGTGACATCTAGTGACTTCTTTTGTAATAAGTTTTCAAAAATACAGGAATCTGCTTATAACCGCAACCGGACACATTTTTATCAGCTAGTAATAATTATTAAAATACAAGTTTATGGAGAATTTACTGCTACCATCAAACAAATGAATAGGAAGAATCGAAAAATTTACAGTTCTTTTTCAAGAATATTGACTATTACATTGAAGGTAATATATATTGTGAAAGGGGTATGGTGTAACACCATTTTCACCTGCGCTCACAGCCAACACTTCCAAAGCTGTCTTGAGTAAGAGTCCGCTGGTAGCTCGGAAGGTGTGGACTGCAGGAGTGCGTGTCCCGACTTCTTTCATTTGGATGAGCTATTGCAATTTACAAAGCGGTTCTATAATAAATATGTACAACTATTCAATAATTATTCTATTGTGTTTAGAAAATTATAGAAATTTTAGAATATGTCTATGCTTGACCACTCAGTTGAATTTTGAAAAGAAAGGATGTCTAAAAATTATCAGACTTTCAATGTCTGATTCACTTAATATATCATTGTCACTTTCATGATCTACACCAGTGATGCACAATCTTTTTGGAAGAAAGGCCAGATAATCAATTCTCAGATAGTTCGAGGGCCGCATGGGTAAAACTGATTAAATTATCGATATATTTGATGGATATAAAATTGAAAATTTTATTGTTTTATATTGTTCTTCCATCGTTCGTAAAATGTTCTGAAGAAAAAAAATGATTGATATATGTCATTGCGGGCCGCATGAAATGTTACTAAGGGCCACAAGTTGTGCATCACTGATCTACACAAAACATTTTGGACTCAGAATAAAATATGTAGAGATAAATAAATATTAATAAAATCCACTAATTAAACTAAATCTGCGGCCCAATCATATTCTGACAAAACTGTCAAGTAGTTAATCTGACATATTTGAGGATTTTGTCTGCGGGTACTTGATGGAATTTCAATATCAAATTTGAATCGTTTGAGTTTTGTACTTTTCCATGAATCAACTCAAGTTGAGTAGTGCACTTGAAATGCCTGAAGATGCCGAAAGTTGAAACACGCGACGTGAGCGACAAAACTCATGGAAATTTTTAAAATTAAAACGATTCAAATTTAATATTGAAATTCATCAAGCACCTTCAGTCGAAACCAATTAGTGGTAATTAGTAATCCAAGGTGTTCGGAGAAGATAAGAAATAAGCATCAAAGTGATGGTCTCTAAAGAAGCTTTATTCTGGCTATACATATATATATACGACTTAACTTAACTTAAAATACAATAATTAAGTAGAAAAAGATTGTTAAGTCCTCTTACCGTTGTGCTCTTCGTCATCAATTGGTTTTTGTCTTGAAAGCATGTGTCTCCGAGCGGTATCTGAGCGCGTAGTGGGCGGTCTTGATGCGATGCGTGTGGTCCGAGGACCCGATCTAGAACGGTCACGCACTCGTAACGTGACAGGACCTTCACTCGGGAAATGGAGGTCCAGCGCCATGGAGCCTTGGGATCCAGCTAAAGATTCCCTGCTGTATCTGAAGGATATGTGTAAGCAAACTAATTATATCTCGATTAATGATTATTCCGTAACTAATAAAATGTATTTCATATTTATAAAACAATACAAATTGAGAAATGTAAAATATCGTTTTAACTTCTTTTCACAAAAATATTTTCTACACTAAAACTGATAAGAAACGATATTGGATTAAGCTTCCTAGCTTCCTATACTGCGGATCCGCGGATCCACGGCATCCAAAGTATATTCATGTATATACATGTATATTCATGTGTATTCATTTATATTCACGTATGTTCATGTATGTATATTTAGTACGTTCATTATAATTACTATATTTACTATATTAATTTACATTCATTATATTCATATAACTTCATTATATTCATATACATTCTTATACATTCATATACATTAGTTATACACTTACATTCAGTATATTCATTATATTCGTTATGTTCATGTACAGTAAACCCCCATTTACACTTAAGTCGGGACCGTGATATTTGGGGGAGTGAATGTCATACAAAATTAGGGATTTTGTTTTTTCCGCTTTTTTTTGAAGAGAGTATGGATCGAAAGGATACGAGGACTCGTGGTTAGCTTATCGCTCTCGGTATGCGTCGCTTTTTGGGATAGGAAAGATCGGAAGGGATTTTCAACAACACAAACAACAATGCCTTGGAACAGAGTAAAATCAAAAAGTCTGCTCGGGGATCAAACTCAGGCGGTCCTGCACGCAGGCCAACTGGCAACGGTGTCATATAATACTACCGGATTTACCAATGCCATGGTCTAAGAAGAGGTAAAAAGACTGGCGAATGGCTGGTCTTGGACGCACCTTAAATCCAAGTCGTATAATTCATCTGAGGATACGAACGAAGAAGAAGAATGAATGAGGACTCTTAGATACTATAATATAAGTAAAATTCAAACCTCACACTCCTAATGTGTGTCTCATCAACAGATAGCGCTTGTCTTGGTAGAGTGGCTGGATTCAGCAGAGCACACCCTGATCGTGTCGGTCGTCTTAATGGCACTCTTAGAGGAGCAGGTGCCCCCGTGCTCCCCCCTCTGGCTTCCAAATTGGGAACAGAACCACTGCGAGGGACACTCCTTCTTCTATCTGCTGGTGACAGACTGCTCACCATTGGCAGCCGCTGTGACATGCAGTGTCCAGTTCTGTTTTCCCCCGCTCTAAAAGATTAGGCAGACACAGAAATAAAGATTTAGTAGGAAAGTTACAAAAATCCACATACATAAGTGGATTAAGAGGTAAAGCATAAAAAAAGGGGTTTTCAGAATTTGAAAACTGGTGTTGTGAAAATAAATATTTAAATTTAAATTATTTTATATATTTTTAAATAAAGTGATTGAAAAAATTAAAAAGCCAAAATAATATTTTAGACCCACAATAATCCTAAAATATAATTTCCATAAATATTATTCTGTTATAAGTTATGACACCTAGCGACATTATTTGACAACTAGTCTTTATCTACAAAAATAACCACAGAACCGAACCACTATTGGAAAAAATAAATTAATTAAAAATCAAATACATAGAAAGAAAATCGTTATAAAAACAATATTTTATAAAGATTCATTCACCCAAGGGTTCTTGAAAATTGCATAAATGCAGCGGTCAAAGCTCTCCGATCGCTACTCGTTGGTGAAGATTTGAAAACTCCCAGATGATGCTCCCAACGGCCGGTTTGCGAACCTGCCGATCGCCGCGCCGAAGCGGCCGCTTGACGAACTTTTGTACACGCGGCCATCTTGAATCTCGCCGGCATTACTTTTGCGGCCGAATCTCGCGCTTCAAATGTCATTACACATGCCGCCACAACTATAAATCCTAAAAAACAAGAATCAAAATATAATAAGAAATAGAGGATAAGCCTCATGTATATATATAGAACTGAAAATGAGAAAATAAAATATTTTGTTTTTATTCAATTAAAATGTAATGGAACTTATTATTGATATACCTAGAATAAAATTTCTAGTTTTTTATATTTTATTACGAAATGTCGATGATTTGGTATATAAATGCTATTTCATACTCAAGTTGGCATGCCTCCATAGCTCAGGGGCAGAGCACTGGTCTTGTAAACCAGGGGTCGAGAGTTCAAATCTCTCTGGGGGCAATCTTTTTTGGAATTTTTTTATCGAATACTTTTTGATACTAATTGAAATTACAGTAAAATTTCTTACCTCCGACCCCCATGACTATCGGTCCTGCATATGATAAATTATTTAAATGAAATCCTCTGGATTCGTTTTTCACGCGAACCGTTGCGTTCCCTCTTATTTCTTGTCCTACTGATAGTTGGTCGGCATAATAACCTGTAACAAGAATACAATGTTGTTAGATATTGATTAGAAAACATAATCCCGAGATTCATCAGGCATTGAAAATCCTCGGGATTCGGCATTGGAAGCCCTAGTCACAACTGTTCTAGCTATTTTTCTCCCACAACAATAACTATCGTTTGATGAAAAAGGAAAATAAAAAAAGCCCAACACTAATGTTGTATGTACAAAATAACTTTGATTATTCCGCGTATTGTGCTACTAACTGCGACACGTGTTTCGCCTCTTTCAGAGAGATCTTCGGACTTACTATCGCAAAGTTTGCTTTCGAAGCAAGATTGATTCTAATATTTTAAAATGATAAAATTACAAAATGGAGTTTGGGATTTTTCCTTTTTACGGCAAGCAATTATATTAGAATCAATCTTGCTGCATTACTTAAGCAAAATTTGCAATAGTTAGTCCGAAGATGCCTCTGAAAGAGGCGAAACACGTGTCACAGTTAGTAGCACAATACGTGGAATAATCAAAGTTATTTTATATTAGTATTATCCCGATTTACCGTTTTGTTGAATATTTCTTAGAAACACATTCGACCCCATCCCATCGGTTCGCAGTAAAAAACTGCAAGTGTGCAATTGTTTACGTTTTATGGTCATAATGTTTTTGGTGATGTCTCACTAACTGAGCACTGTGTCCTGTGTACATACAGACTCCAGTCACGTGTTTACACAAGTCAGTCAGCGCCAGTTGTATCACTGATTTTTCGTAAATTCCCAATTAAAATGCCCCCCACGAACATAACTTGAAGTCTCGCTGAGAAACTGACAATAATTCAAGAGGTCGAAAAAAGTCCTGAAGAAAAACGAGTTGACATAGCAAAACGTCTTGGACTGACACCATAAACTCTGTTAATATAATAAAGTTATTTTAAATTTTATGTTAAAATGAACTTCCACAAAGTTACCGCCGAAACCATTGTTGTATGTGTGGCAATATATTAAACATCTTTACAATATTGCCTGCTATATAATATCCATGTACATATATATTAAAATAATTTATTATTTGTTATTAACAACGTGAGAATGGTAATGTTTTCATATTAATTTCATGCGTGTAAGAAAATACTCGATGTTTTTAATGGATTTTGTGTCAGATTACTGTCGCTTAATTTATTTTGGCATCTGATTTATTACACCCGATGGAGTGTGTTTCGTGTCTTATGTGATTTATTGCGAACATGAGATAGTAAATAATATAGTTAATTAACTATAATTTAGGGCTGTGAAAATGAGAAAACCGATTACGGGCCCAATATGTAATTTTTTACATTTTTTTTTGCGATTACGAAGATATCTGTTCTTTTTTATTTACTTTATTTTTGGGAATATATAAACTTAAATATGATAAAACGTAATAGACATCGCGTTGTTCACGTACAGTACGTGAAAAATCCAGTGCTTCACCTGTTTATTACAATGTGACCTTGTACATCTTATGTTCCTATATTAAGTCATAAATTTTTTTGTGCGATTTTCCGCGGAACGCATCTACCGCAAAAAAAGGTTTAGGTGTAATGCTTTTAATTCGATACAGAATGACGCCCAGCAAAAATAGCAAGCAAAATTTGATGGTTATATATTTTCGTATTTTTATAAATATATACAATACAATATTCATATACATATATGAATATTGCCGGCCCGTGGGCAAGAGGGTGAAAGGAAAGGATAAGGGTGCCAATTATCACTGTTATTCATAAACTGAATATTTTCTTAACCATTTCCGCTCTAAATATGGAATATTTGAACTCATAATGGAGTTTATCTCAACAGCAGTTTTCTACGAGAATTGCTTTGTTACTCAGTTGCTCAACCTCACTGTTGTTACTGTTTGGTTGCTCCAATTTTTAGCGAAAATAAAGTTTTGTAGAATTTTCTTGCATGCTTGAGAAATCTGTCTGTAAACTTAAACCTACGCTCGGCCTGACGTCCTGGCCCACGGAGCTAGCTAACAGAATCTTCCGGGCCAGACCTATTGGCCTACAGAGCTGTAAGAGTTAAAAGTTATACGAACATGAGTAGGAGAAAATGAGTGGCTAGTCTTATCATTCTGGCTAAGGTCAGTTTTAAAAATCGGATAGGTGGGCGAGAATTTTTAGACACACTGTCTCCATCCCTTCAGAAACAGAAATCTATTCATGAAACTGCCTTTGCTGGAATTCGAGTCCATGCTGCCTCTCAACCACAGCAGTCAATAAAATAATATTATATCATTTACAGGGGATAAGATTTCATTTCAGTTACTATGTCATCATTTTATATACAGAAAGCTAACTCATTTTTCTTTACATTCCAAGAGAGCCAAAAAAAGGTTTCACCAATAATCAATTTTATTTTTTTTGTAACAGCAAAAAATTGTCTATTTATTATCTTTAAAGGCAATGTTTTGACTTTCTAATTTATTTGTGAAATACAAAATCATAATTTATTACGAGTTGTTTTAAGTTTTCATGGACCTATGCACAAGAAAGTGATTTTAAAACGTATTGTAATATCTCTGTATCCACTTCTTTTATTGATATGTCTATTTGACACATAACGTAACCTATTATTTTGTATCTAGTGGCATTCATAACTCATAACTGGCAACAATCGAAATAATTTTCACTTATCCGAAAGGTCAGCCCCTTGGGATGGGAGGGGTTAATTCTTATCTTATATATAAAACCGAAACGGGGGATGTATGTCTGTAATTCCCTTTTGCATTGTTGTTGCAAGTTCAAACAAACGAATTGATTTCGCTCGCGAAAGTTTCGACGGTAAATTTGTTTCGTTATCAATGTGTGTGTAGAGACTCCAATTACTCGAGTATCGAGTAGTACATATATAAAACTGAAACGGCGTATGTATGTCTGTGGGTCTGTTATTCCCTTTTGCATTGTTGGTCATTAAGTTGCCATAAAAACAAATATGAAAGAAAATATGTTTGATTTTTTATCGGCGAAGACATTTAGTCAAAATGTAATAAATTAGTCTTCTACTGAACGTTTCCCGGCTTTTATTATTAATAATAATGTTTATTATTTTCGTGAAGGTATTATTTGACATTTCTTTGATAGAAAATTAGATTTTTTCCTTGAATTTGAACATTTTAATGGGCGAGAATGGGGCTGTCAATATATGAAAGGGGCTGTGAAATGTCAATGCCAGTCTGAAATGTTCATTTTAATTCCATTTTAATTGACCTAGACTTTTGAATTTTGAAAAAAGTTGTTTCAACTTGGCCCGTCTGAATTTACGCGCCGAGCTGAACATAACCCCAAACTGGTCCGAGCAAAGCCGGGTTCCAATACTAGTTTTAAATAAAAAAGACTCAGATGTGTATTGATCAATTGATTGATCGAGTAGGCATTTACTTGATAGAACTCCATTATAATACGGTAAGAAAAATAACAATGTATTTTAATTCTACAGAAATTATTTTATATATTTGTTGATAGCTATTTCGTCTTACGCCCTCGTTCTGACGAGTTCGTAATAGTTCGGAGATAGTTTGGAGAATAGTTGTGACGAGTGCGTAAGCCGAAATAGCTATCAACAAATATATAAAATAATTTCTGTAGAATTAAAATACATTGCTATTTTTCTTACCGTATTTATTGATCAATATCAAATACTTTGGGAATCAACTTGACTCAATTATTTATAGCTGTAAAATATATTTTCTAGCACAATGACATTGTTAGCGATATACGTGGGTATTTTTTCTTTATATATTCTGGTATTCTTGTGGCTGCCACGAAGATAAAGTCATTTCTAATTTTGCGAGCACATTTCACTGTGGGATTACATTACACTGTTGAATTTCGTCAAAAGCGTATATTTAAATAATAAATAAAACAGTCTCCGCGAGAGGAAGTTTATCGAGAACCAGGGAGTTTCGGTAAATTATGGATATATGGTCACGGGACAGAGTTTTTGTAAAGATGTATGAAAAATAAGCACATTAAATGAAATGAATGTAATGCTTACGATTTTTTTGAAATGTTTCGTCTTTAATTTTAAAATTTATTATAATGGAAGATCCTTAAGAATACTTCGCAATAAGTATGAAATCGAGTTGCTTTAATTTACAGGAGCAAAAATGCAACCACAAACTACACAAATAATAATATTATACAGATAGAGACAGTCACAAAAGTTTATTATTTGTAAAAATAAAAAGAATAATTTTATTATAGGCTAATATTAAAAAACAAATTCTTCTTTCAGAAGTCATACAATAATCAATAATATTCTTCATATTTAATCATTTTGATTCCACATTTTATAATAATCCACAAGAACTCAAAGAGTCAAGTCGGTCCCTGTGGTCTAGTGGCAAGAGCTTTGTCCTAGCAATCGGGGGGCCCGGGTTCAATCCCCGGCAAGGTCAGATTTTTCAATTGAAAAAAAAAAAAAAGATCTTGGGCTGGGTGTTATGTTATTTATCGTTGATTTTGTGCACAACTGATACATTATTTACCATCGAGTTAATCTCGTGTGACTTTCACAACTATTTGGCGCATTGGCGCAAGCTGTAATGCCAAATATTTGTTCAAATTTAAAAAAAAAAAAAAAAAAACATAAAATTATAAGCCATTATGTATAATTTTTATGAGCTTAGCTAGAGGGGATTGGGATTCTGTCCCGTGACCATATATCCATAATTTACCGGAGTTTCTTGTATTCAATATGGCAATATAAGTTAAGCACTAAATAAATTTTCAGTCAACTCAAAATAAATGAAAAGTTGGTTTATTACTTTCGAAGGATTCGGCGGTAACTTTGTGGATCTTCATTTTCATATAAAATTTGAAATAACTTGATTATTTCACGTATTGTGACATGTTTTTACCGCATCTTCAGACTTACTATCGTAAAGTTTGCTTAATTAAGTAATAAAACCAAGATTGATTCTAATATTTTAAAATGAAAAAATTACAAAATGGAGTTTGCGATTTTTTCTTTTTACGGGAAGCAAGAAAGTAAACTACGTAATTTTATTAGTTTTATAGCTTTTCAAAATATTTGTTTGTATAAATTCAATAAAAAAATCGATTTTGAGTTGATTATACGCAATGGAACCTGTCTACCATCTTTGAATGGGCACCTTATCATTTTTACACGAGTTTTTTGCAGGGTAGTCTTTGGAACGTATACCCTATGCAAAAAGAGGATCGTGTGGGTTCGTTGGAATATAATAATCTTACATATATTTGGCCGGAAAATGCGTTTTAAAAAAGTAAAACATTTGTTACATTCACTGATAGAATAAACTAATAATAATTTCTGTTAAAATATTCTAAATATCATCGTAAATATGGTATTCGTAAAAAAATATAGCATGAAAAATATCATACAAAGTTGGGTGTAAATAAAACAATCGTATAAAAAAAATATTTAGTTCACCTGCATTCTACCAGAATAAACAAAATGCCGCTCTTTTTGTCGTAAATGGAAACAGCCATTTACGCTTCGGTCTCAGGTGGGACAACTTTTCCATTTTCGTTTGGCTCCAAAAATCCAAATTTCGCGTAGTATTTCCATATTTATTTTAAACAAACCTAATTTTAGTACACATTGTCTGCCTTTCACTGACCCTTAATAAATAATAAACTTACATGGGTAAAATCTATGTTTATTATTTGATAAAAAGGTTTGTTGGTTGTATAATAATTGTACAATTGTTTGATCACCAGCTTTGAGGGAAATTTCTAAGCTATGGAAACTTTTGGAATCCTCTGTAGCGAATTATTGGATTCCAAAGTCAAATATTATTATTTACATGTTAGAATTGTGTCTTATACAGGCCTCCACTTTCGCTATTTCGCCCATTTTTAAAAACTGGTTCTTTTAAGATTTTTATGGTGAATCTTATATTTCAAACTGCCGTTCATATGATATAAACAGTTCTACGATATGTTCAGTTAAAAAAATCTTTAATATTAAAGAAAACGTTCGAAGAAATTGTTTCTTAAGGACACGGCATAGTGATGGATGAAGTTGAAAAATCTTTGGCATACTGGTTAAGTGACCAACATGAAAAAGATATCCCTCGAAATACTTCAATTATTCAAGCTAAGGCTCTTAGTTCGCATGAAGATTAGAAGATTAGACGTATAGAAGACTCTAAACCAGTGGTTCTCATGTGCGGCCACGGTGGCCACATGCGGCCACCAGAGGATTTTGCTTGCGGCCACGAACAGCTTGATGTATTTTTACAAGTTAATTTGTCAACAATGACACAATAACACGATTTAATATTTTGGATACATTGTATTGTGCATCAAGAATTGTCAGTTAGCAAAAACTCAAATACATACATGTTTAGGTATTTTTGACAAAAAAGCAATTTGGTGCGGCCACCAGACATTTTCGTAAGACCGTTGATGTTCCTAATGCGGCCACAGCCAAATTTTACGTGAGAACCACTGCTCTAAACACTGTGTTTCATGCAACCAATGACTGGTTTGTCAAATTTAAAATGAGATATTTTTTATGATGCGGATAGAGATGCTGGAAAAGACTTTATTACGAAACCGGTCCTTATCTTAATAAATTCAATGTGGAATAAGTACTACAAATGTGTTATTATTTTGTATTATGATGCATTCTCACCAATTATTGACAGTGAACACGTGAAGAAGTTATGTAAGTTAGGTTATACATACATATATGTTACAGTGAAACTGTATTCTCAATGAAAATGTATCAAGTAATAGATTTTTATGACAACATTATTTCACTTGTCACGATTATTGAAATTATTGGCCCTAGTCAATAATTTGCCGGCCTTAAATTTTGGTTTGCTTCAATGAAACAAAATCAGCAAGTAGTCCCTTTCATAAAAAGAGAACCAAAGAAAAACACAGACAGACATTGAGCTGAAGATAGAGCGGTCAAATTTAATTTCAATGACAGCTTGGAAAAGAATATATTTTCACTGAGAATACAGTTTCACTGTAACATATACATTTTATTAAATTGAAAATGATTGCTGATAATGATTACGTAAGCAGTTTTTTCGGAAATGTTTTTTATTCCAAGGTTTTCTACAGCGCCGGCAAAACGTTTATCATTCAATTTATTTTATTGCGGCTGCGAGTGACATGCCACCAAAACATGAGCATTTTTTTGACATGTCTGAAACCTTTTTTTAAACAGGCAATTCCTAAACAAATTGTTTTGCGTAAAGCGAAATGCCATAGAATAAGTAAAACCAAGAAAAGCGCATTTTACGTAAGCGTAGAAGATACAGAAAGAAACAAAAGAAAGCATCTTAGAATCTAAAGTTAGGATATAATCTAGCACAGCGGGTCAAAAGATGGCGCCGATTATCAAAACTCTAAAAAATTCAGAGAAAATGAGCGCCGCGCCATCTGTTGGTGTTTGGCGGAGTTGGAGAACAACTTTGAAGCTTAGTGTGTGTGTGTAGTTACAAAGTTTCTACCCGTTTTTCTTTTGTCTTGAAAGGACGTGATATTACCTAGCCTAGTTTACTTTGTATGCAGTTTTGCGTTATTATCTCTCGAATGGATCTTTTGTGCTCGTTTGAATTGAAAACGGAATGATCAGCTCTTGTTTATGGTAAATAATATGTAATACTTCGGTGCATATTATCATAATGTAGATTTTTGAAAATCGAACGATTTTATTGTGTCAAATAATATTTTTGAAATAGACAGGTGTTCTTGTTGATTGTATATTACATAATATATTCACTCCATATGAAAGTATCTTGAAATATTTTTATACGAGAACTGATTGATACTCAGTAGCTAAGTCTCTCTTAATAAGACAGGACTAGTGGTTAGCTAGTGCCTCTCACTATATGATCAGATGGATATCATGGATTTTATAGACAGCAAAAAAACTCATAGCTTCGAACAGATTCGATTTTTCTACTTTAATAAAATGATAAACTTACTGGGGCAAGACTGCAATACGGACACGAAAATAAAACTGAATTTCACAAATTTTATTTAAAATAGTTTTTGTATAAATATCAAGAGCGGTATCGCCTACCGCAAGCATTTTAAGCTGATAACATATAAATCGCAACTCGGTTATTTATTTCAAATTGAGAACGAAAAAAATGTGTAAAAAACTATTGGTGTACGAATCAAACACAAGTGGAATTAACTTATTTTTTAAGGTGGAATAGCATTATAATAAAACATTTTGAGTACTTATTCCACATACATTTTATTGGATCAGGACCAGTTTCGCTAATGGCTAGCATTCTTGAGAATGTTAAATAGAATGTCCCTGATAATTTTTTTGAGGAAACGTGATCATGAGTTGTTTGTTCTTCCAAGGGGTAGAACCAGTCTGCCAATGGGGATGCCACTGGGAAGAGCTTTAGTGATTTTTAACAAAATTGCTTCGGATGTCGACATGTTTCACATGGACGTGAGTATGTTCAGACGAGTACTGTTTTTTTTATGTATTTATTATAGTTGATTTTGTCGTTCACTCACTCGGTTGACTGCTTTGAAATTTCTAATGTGCTTTTATTAATTTTTCCGCTCTGTTTTTATGACTAAAATGTTTCTAGTTAATTTGTGATTTTTATTATGTATTTATATGTATGTATGTAATTTATATATAAATACATGTATTTATATTTGTCAAATAGATAAATTGTCAACTGGTTAGTTGACAATGCTCGCCATGAGCGAAACCGGTTCTGATCCAATAAAATGTATGTGGAATAAGTACTGAAAATGTTTTATTATTTTTATTGGAATAAATTTGTCGATGAATAAAATATTTTTTAATACCTACAAAATAATAGACACAAATTGGGATCGGCATTTCTTCTTTGATGCAATTTTCCGGAGATTCTTTCATATAAATAAAGAAAGAATTTATCGACACAAGGGATCACTTATATTTAGAAAAAAAGGTTATAACTTATTACCTGCGTACGTCAAGAACAGAGAAGATATTTTTGGGGGAGTTTAATAGCCGGACCTGGTGGATAATGTGGATATTAAACCTTTTATTTCGTTGAAACAGTAAAATGCAATCTCTTTCATAGAAACATGAAAAAGCAATGGCTTATCGTATTTTCCACTTGAGCGCTATTTTGTAAGTCTCCGTCAAAAAAAGGTTATTCATTAATCCCCGACAAAAAGCAGTCTTTTATTGATAAAGCCAGGAGACACTGACAGGGTTTGCAAAACCAGGGTCCGGTATTTTTTTTTAAATTCAAAAACACGCATAAAACATGTATCAATAAATCGACTGAAAAAATAGGTCGGTTAAAGCCCTAGATTTATTTTAGATATTCCTATGTTATAATCTTGTCATTAGTATTTTCAAAAATCCCTATAATTATAGCAAACCCGCTTAATTCAATGAAACTTGTTTGCATTCAATTTTCGCTAATCTGCATTTTAATAGCAATTTAACTTAGTGATCTACTTCTATTTTTGTAAAGGGTCTTTTTATAAGGACGCTTAGTTTTGAAATGTAAATAAAACAAGTTGTTTGTGAGATTTCGACTAAATTTTAATTTCATTTGTAAGTATATTTTACGGCATTAAATATGGAATATAGCATCAAATGTCTGCCAATATCCATTCATTATAAAATGGGCCATGTCGCTAAAGTTGACCTTTTTGATAAATTTGGGTAAACTTCCAACTGCTCCAGAACCCAATCAGGCGTTGTCTGTGGTCGTTTACCTGAAGTTCCTTGGTTAGTTGGATTTTATACGGGTGCAGACATAAGGCTCGATTCAAAATTCGCCAAGTTGAAGTCGCAGAAAAGCCAAGTTCTTGTGAACAACGAGAAATAAGCTGCCTTGGGTTTTCAGGTACACTTTCACACACAGCAGCAATGTTTTCACCAGATATTGTATTTTGATGACGTACAGGTAGGTGTTGGCCGATTATTTACCAAACTGGTTGACTCTTATTTGGCCACTAAACAATGAATTATCTACTCAGCAGGACAAAGTAACATATTTTGAGCGTCCCTATTGAAATACCCTTTATATAAACGATACAAACTGTTTACTACGCGTCAGTTCAAGTACATCCGTGCACTTGAAATCCCCGAAGATGCCAAAAGGCGAAACCCGGATCGTTAGCGACAAAACTTATGGAAAAGTAAAAAATTCAAACAATTCAAATTCGACTGAAGAACGTTTTTCCGTCTTGGAATTCAGGCCCGCGAGGTTTGCAACTGAAATCAACGACGTTGATACTTTTCCACAGGTATCTGGAGTAACCACTTTTTTGAGTTGCTCCACTCCAGCTCCGCTCCACTCCTAAATACTTGTTCCAGTTCCGCTCTGTAATACAAATAGTTCAAATAGTAAGCATATTATTTATTCATTTCCCTCTGAATTGCCTTCATATCAAAATGATACCAGTGTTAAAAAGCCATCAAATATTGAATTTATCATTAATTGAAAAAAACATTGAAAAAAAGAGGGCCCGTGAAATTGGCGGCGAGGAAAACGACTTAAGCAACATTAATGACGTAATTTTCTCAGCGTGTGTTACGTCCTTTTAGCCTTTCTACAGTAGATACATAAATCAGATCTGTAAACTTTTCATTCTCACACCAATTGTTTATTATACATTCATTGTGTTGTCTTTCTCAGTTTGATATTAAAAAAACCCGTTTTTTTAAATAAATATATTTTTTTTATAGTACAACTTTTTATAGAATTATCTGAATACAAAGACCAGTTTCGGTAATCGCGAGTACACTCAACTGATTTGATCTATATATGTGGAATTAGTACTAAAAATGTATTCAATTTATTTAAAATAATGTCTTTCCATCAAGAAGATAAGTAATTATTTGATTAATATAGTAATGTATTTCTCAAAACCGGTTATTTATATGAAATCCTCAATTGCACATATTTTTACCGTTATTAAATTATAAGTTTGGTATTGCTATCCCTAGAGGCTAATATACAGTTGGCGAGCTGAGCTCTGTCGTTGAGCTCGGAAATCGCACATATGTATGACAATACCACTGCTACGGCCACGTATATACGATTGTGAACCATAATGCGTTCGAATGCTCACGGATGTGCAGACAGCATATGAGGGGTTTAAATGCATAACCGCCTCTCTCCACAAAGTCAAATTGTTCAGCAATCGAAAAAAACGATTTTAATCTTTAAGTATAATATTAGAATAATTTGCAAAGGGGACACAAAACGTTTGTATGGTGACAGGGCGGTAGGTCAGTGTTCCCTGGCTCGTGATTGGTGCATTTAGATTGTGGCGGTTTTGAACTTCACATATGGTGGAGAGAGGCGGTTATGCATTTGGTCGTCATTTTTGATGTCGATTTTTAATGGCTTAGAGTTAATTTTCCGTTGGTTTGAAGATTGCAAGGCATTGAACGTAAAAACCGGATCATTAATCAATCATTATCTCAAAAATGATAATATATGTATAAAGGCGGTTATGCTTTTACACCCCTCATATTGTGTAGAGTAGAGAGACGTAATATAACTTCTCATTAGTGAGAAAGTAATACTGCCGTGGGTATCCGAACGTACTAATCTCGCAGAGCTACGTGCTGGCAACATTACGATATACGGAAATTAAAAAAAATAGAGTGGATTCCCAGTTATATGTGTCCGGAATTCCTGTTTTTTTACCGTCTGCGTGCAGTAACTGCAGTTCCGTTTGAAATTAGAACAATAAATGTTCGATTTAAAATAACATTCGAAATTAACCTTGAAAGTATTCTAAATTCAAATGAGCCAAGGTTTGGAATTATTGACGTTCAAAATGAAATCAATTTATAGTGCGACGAGTTTTAGGTAAACAAACAATTGGATTGTTTTTTTAATATTCCACCAATCAACGCTTTACCACTCTTAAAATTAATAAAACATTTTTAGTACTTATTCCACATTGAATTTATTGGATCAGGACTAATTAATTTTTAATTGTTAATAATATGCGACAGTATATCTTCTAAGATTTAGTTTTCGTATCAATCTCTTGAAAGTATTGGTTAATATCAAGTCGTTCAACCTTTCTTTCTCCAAAAGGGAAAGGATAGAATGAAATTTCTATGAAATAACTACATAGTTCACTTTTATGGTTTTCACTGTCAATACTCGGTGGAATGGCATTATAATAATAATAACACATTTTAAGTACTTATTCCACATTAAATTTATTGGATCAGGGCCGGTTTTGCTCATGGAGAGCATTATCAACTGATAAGAAATACAACGATTGGTATTAAAACAAAAAAAAAATCGAAGCGAAATAAAAACAATATTGATTATAGTTAAAATGTTGAACACCTCTTAGCAAAACAAGCTATTAATTAAGTATGAATGATCTTAACTTTTGTATACATTTCGCTGTATTTTTTATCATCTATTGATAGACACAAATTTAAACAAATAATATATAGTTTGTTGCATCTGAAACTACTCGAGTATACTCGAGTACTCGAGTATTTCAAAATTTTACTACTCGATACTCGAGTAGTTGAGATGTCAAGTAATTGGAGTCCCTACTCATAATATATGCTCGATGATTGTAGCAAGAATTAATTTGTTTATATATTGACAAATCGTTACCTTACTTTGAAAAGGTTCTTATTGACATTTTTGCCTAAAATGACCCTTTGGTCGGAAAACCTTGTATTTATCGCATTCTATCATATTTTATTACAGTGACGGCTGGTGACGGGGTGCTGGGGGGTGCACAAGGAAGATTCAACGATTTTTCCGTACTACGGAAGAGAAACAGTTGGTATTGCGAACATCTGAATTGAAAGTCCATGCTATAGAAGTGTTTTAAAATCCAATGAATAGGAAAGAACTCTTGCAAAAATGGTTGAATCTTCCATTGCACCCCCCAACACCAGCCGTCACCAGCCGTCACCAGCCTTCACTGATCATATACATATGTATGAATATGAATTTCAGAATTATCTATGGTTGAATAACGGAAGAAGCAGAATTCCAGAGTAACACTGAATCTGCACACTTTTTTAGTAAAATTATTTGAAAAAGTTCTATGGCTCATCATTAGATCTTTATAATCATTACTTCTCAGCAAAAGTTGTGAGAAAATCTGCTTTCAATAAGTATTTTGAAATATTTTTACTTGCTCATTGTTACAGGTGAATTTTAATCAATCGAAACTTCAAACGTTCATATCTCAAAACAGTGTCAAGAACAGTTAGAAACTTTCCAAAGGAAGGTGTCGAAATTTCACTCAAAATTTACAATATGTAACTATATCAGGCAGAACTCTGACGGAATAGCTTTAAGTTTGCATTTAAAAGCTCAGAGAAAACTATATTGAGCTTTGGGAAAAATACTTTTGCAGCAAACACTAAGAGTACGGTGGTTTGATTTCAACAGAGATTCAGACAATGAATTGAATTGACTCTTGAATTGTGAATATTAAAAATAGGCAGTGCCCAAATAATACTTGTTGAAGATGTTGTTTGTTCTTCCATGGGGTAGAACCAGTCTGCTAATAAAGATGCCACTGGGAAGAGATTTAGCATTTTTAAATGGCATTGCTTCGAATGTCGACATATTTCATATTGACGCGAATGAGTTCAGACGAATACTCTTTTTTGTGAATAAAAGTTTATTTTGTCGGAACTCACTCGGTTGACTTCTTTGAAAATTTATAATGTGACTTTATTAATTTTCTCTCTCTTTTCTTATGACTACAATTTGTGATTTTTATTATGTACTAGTATTGCTACGCGGCGTCGCTCGGACTAAGCGACCAATAATTATCTAATGTTATATCATTCGACATAATTATATCACAAAATCTAACATCCAGAATAGAGTTAAAATAAAATCACAAACTTTATTTAATTTAATGACAGCCCCATTCTCGCCCATTAAAATGTCCAAATTCAAGGAAAAAATCTAATTTGCTGTCAAAGAAATGTCAAATAATACCTTCACGTAAATAATAAACATTATTTTATTAATAAAAGCCGGGAAAAAGTTCAGTAGAAGACTAATTTATTACATTTTGACTAAATGTCTTCGCCGATAAAAATTCAAACATATTTTCTTTCATATTCGTTTTTATGGCTACTTGCAACAACAATGCAAAAAGGAATTACAGACTCACATACATACATACTCCGTTTCGGTTTTATATATAAGATATACAGGCATGTACATAAGTATAAATATATAAATAAATGTATTAAAATTTATCAAATGCATGGCGCATTGGCGTCAGCTGTGATGCCATAATTTGTATTTTTTTTTTAATCATAAATAAGGTTTCCTAGGTAAGCTTGAATTACGCCTGTTTCTAACTTGCAAAAGGATGGATTCCATAATCCTGGAAGACCAAATGGTCTTGGAAGTATAATTCTGGAAGACCACTGATGACCATCATAGAATAGAGAAGATAGGTAGACAAAACAGGTCTCGTGAGGAACAAGAAATTAGTGGCCTTATTAAATTTACTATAAATATTTATAGGTGTATAAATCCAAAAAGATAACATTGAAATAGTAAAAAATACAAATTCAATATTCTGATTAATCTATGAAAAAATTTACAGTCCCTGGATTAAATAAAACACAAAATATTCAAAAAGGGTGATTTTCGAATACAAATTTAAGGTGTGTTTTCGAGTGTTTTCTATGAGGAAAAGGAATATTTCAGTAACGTCACAAAGTGTATGTATTTATGCGAAGCCATTCCGTAGGACGAGTGTTAAAAATAATATATGTTTTACATGAAAAAGAAATAGGAAAAAAGGGGTTTTTTAAGGGAAATTTTGTTTTTGGAAATATATTTGTTTTATATTGAGCAAAATTAATTGAAATTGAAGTAATCTGAGAACGTTTGAAAGTCGTTTAAACTTATCCCAATTATATGTTCTGGTCGATTGATTTTTTACAATCGACGTTTATTGTGATGAGAGAAAATGAAAACAAAAGAGTTTTTAAGAGAAAACCAATAACGATAAAAAATTTAATATTTATAAAAGATGTGGTCGATTGGTTACGTTTGAAGTTCTTATGCTTCCGTATTAATGAAGACTTGTTATCAATAATGCCAATTTAGGTAATAAAGCCTGATAGATTGGTTATTGTACTGGTTGTGCAAGTATGTAGATGCTATACAGCAAATATCTGATCTTATTCAACGCTGAAAGCAGGGCACTGTGCGAGTAATTAGCGTAAAATCAAGACCATTAAAAATCCACGCTTCTTTTTTCTCATTAGCTTCAGATGAGAAGCGCTTGGAATCGAATGCTAGTCTAGGTAGTCTATTTTTAAAATTTATTTAATGATTTCTATTTGTACTGTATAATTAATTTATTAATTTACATATGTACATTTATGTGCATTACAAAAATGACAAATTATAAGGTTATTGCTTTTGCAATGTGAACAAAGATTAAATAATAAAACTTAGTACTTTTTCCACATGAGATTTATTTCATCAGGACCGGTTTCGCTCATGGCGAGCATTATCAACTGATAAGGAATACAATAAAACATTGGTATTTATGCAAAAGTTAAGTATGAAAAATAGGTGTGACAAACAATTGGTAAAACAACTAAGCAAATAAATTACAAGAAAAATAGACTATTCCATAAATGAGCGAAACCGGTCCTGATGAAATAAATCTCATGTGGAAAAAGTACTAAAAATGTGTTATTATAATGCCTTTCCACCAAGTATTGACAGTGAACACCTTAAAAAAGATTAAATAATTGGGTGAAAAAAGAAATGATTTACAGACATAAGCGAGAATACATACACTGGATATTGGCAAAGTGGTCAACCGAGTGAGTTCCGAACAAATCAACACAAAACAAATGGTTCGTCTATAATATGTCGACATCCGATGAAATAATGTATTTTACTTAATCAAATTATGCCTTTCCGGTCCATGGTGCAGTAGTAAACGTCGTTGGCTTCCGTGACGGACTGCCTGGGTTCGAGTCCCGGTACGAGTAGATTTTTTCGGTCGATTTATCGATTTTTTTCGATTGCAGCGCGCAGCGAGGGCGATTAGGTAACTACTGGTCTTTTCCTCGTCCTCGTATTCTTTCAATCTCTTCTCTATTCTAAAGAGAGAGATTGAGCAACTGAGTAACAAGAAGTTCTCGTAGAAAGACATGTAGAGATAAACTCCGCGAGGAGTTCATATAAAGATTAAAGAAAGATAAACCTTTCTAGACTATCACTTTTAAGGTGTTCAATGTGAATACTTGGTGGAAAGGCATTATAATAAAAATAATAATACATTTTTAGTACTTTTTCCACATAAATTGTATTTGATCAGGACCGGTTTCGCTCATGGCGAGCGTTCTAGACTATGATAGTGAAAGTGATTAAAAGTGATTAGCAATTTTCTTCTTAGACCATGTCCGCTTTAAATGTGGTTCCACACAAAGAAGATGCTAAACGAGATTTTTTGTAAATCAATCACCCAACCTCTCTTTTCAGAACGAATGAAGAAAAATGATAAGATTAGACAAAGAGAAGTACTAAGCTGTTCACTCTCCCTTCAACATTTTTTCAAGAATGTGAAGTAAGTGGGCGAATAAGGGTGGAAAAAGCTTAGCCACTAATTCCTTTCGATATTTTTTTACTGTATATGTGGAAGCTTTCATTTCAAAATTTCAACCATATGCTCCGGTAACATACATAACTATGTATATATTTAATAAATAATTTTAAATTGTAAGTGCTTCTTATATATAAATGGTAGTTTGATCTCTTTCATGATGACAAAATAGCAATTTAGTTCTAAAACAATTATTAGATATGAAGATGTAAAATTTGGCTATTAGCACTCTTGATTCCTCTTCAGATTCAACGCGAAGTAGATAAAAACTCTACCGCCACGGTGGTTTCTCAGTATTCGGGTACACAGGATACTTAATATCACTTTACCAAAGTGGCTGAGCAAGTCACATTTTCTTTTTTTCCTTTCTATTGTTCTTCTCTTTAAGCACGGTTAGCCGAAGCCGTGCGTGGTTTAAAGATCAGTCTGTGCAGCTCTGTTACGGACCAAGTAAGTGAGAAATCAATTGGTTTCTCATCTTGATCGTATATCGATATGGAAGGTGGCTGTGAAAAACGGCTGTACACACTGAGACTACCTTAATTCCGGCTCCCTCGTAAATCGAGAAGGAGCCTCCTATCCGACACTTAGGAAGAGGGATTTTGGGGACGGAGTAGGAGAAACATGGTACTCTTATAAAGAAATGACGATCTCAAAGCGTTATGTGGGTGCGGTCAGCATCCATTATTTAATTGTTTAGGATTTACACAGACGTTATACAACACACAAATATTACGATAGCGAAGAAGATATCAGGAATTTGACTCGAATTTAATTCTTAGGGAGAGGATTAGGCGCGTGCATTCTCAATGCAGTCCAATCTCTCACTGCTGTATGAAAACAAACGGTTACTTTAGAAAGAAAAAACAATGGCCGTTTCAAAAATCGTTAACACGTGCGCCCGCCGATAAGGGATTATTTATCGCCTAACAAACTTTTTATGAAGCACATGCACTATCGGGCGTCAAGAGATAAGAGAAATAACTCTATATTGAATCGCTATAGATTATTATAAGAATGAATTTATTTCCTGATATCGACTTAAACTAATAGACTGAGGTGAAAAATAGATCGTTCGAGAGAGTTCTGATGACCTACCACATAAGGCGGTGTCAACACATAATGGGAGGTGGTGGGACACCCAAATATATATTGACCAGATTGGTTGGTTGATATTTAATTTAATACACATAAATAGGAAAGATAGTGTAAAGAACTTTTTTCAGCTGGAGTCAGAGTCGTGCTTAAGTTCAATGCTGGAGTCAGAGTGGTGTTTTTGGTCGATATTGGAGTCGTATTCGTGTTTTTTTTAATGACTCCACAGCCATGCTTATTTTTTTTACAAACAATGCGTTTCCACGAAAAATGGACATGTAACAGGTAATATTATGTGGCTAAAAGATACATACCCAGATGAAACTTTATGGGCGATGATGAAAATAATTAAGCTACACCTAAACCTTTTTTGTGAGGTGGATGCGTTCTGCGGTTTATTGCACAAAACAAGATCGTCAAGACTTATGTAACTTAACAAATACAAGGACGCACTTCTCAAAGTCACATTGTAATAAACAGGTGAAACACTGGATTTTGCACGAACAGTATGTCAACAGCGAGATAATATTTTTTTGTTTTCTTTTAACCGTGTCCGCTCCCAACTTGGAGCATATAGACTCCTCACGGAGTTTATCTCAACATATGTTTTTCTACGAGAACTGCTCGTTACTCAGTTGCTCAACCTATCATTTTCGAAGAGAGTAGGGATGGAAAGGATACGAGGACTAGGGCAGGACTAGTCATTAGCTAATGGCTGTCACTATGCGTCGGAATGCGTCGGATGAGATCGGAAAGGTGGGAAGGGATTTTAAACAACACAAACACCAATGCCTTTGAACAGATTTATCGACTGAAAAAATCCGCTCGTACCGGGAATCGAACCCGGGCGGTCCGGAACGCAAGTCGAAGCCGTTGTCACTGCGCCACGGACCGGCTAATAATTACGTTAATAAATATGTACGTTTATCTGGTAAAAAAAATATACATTAAAAAAATGTATTAATTAAAAAAAAACCCGCTTAACTTTGAAATCGCACAAAAAGAGATTTGAGTGTATACATTAAGCTATGATGCACTTCTGACTAAAAAGTGTTATGTAAAATGTGTTGAATAATTATGGCGTAGAGCTGCAACCTGCAACACTTGACAACTACCACTTGACATATTTATGACCTGATATGCAGAATGGCATTTCGGTCCAGTGCTAAGTAAGCTGACACAGTGACGTTCTCAGGATATATTATCATTATGTGGTTTTTGAAAAAAAGTATAGTGGATAGGAACATCATATTTAAATTCATGAAAACCGTTTTTATTTCGATGGTTAGTAAAATCGTCACAATTTTTTTTTATAGTTTTGTATGTATTTGAATATTCCTTCTGTAAATACAATATTTTACAGTTATCCGCTTATGCGCCAACACCATCGATATATTATATACCGGAACCAATCAAATTTAAATTCAATTTTTAAATGTTTATGAGAACATTATGCTTCAAAACTTAGAAACTAGATTATTGCAATTATTTTCATATTTGATTCGAATATTGTAGTTTTCCACGAGCTTTATCGTTAACAACCCGGGTTTCGCATTTCAAGTAACCGAATGAACTTGAATTTCCAGATCGGTAGCAACAAACTTCGTGGAAAAGTAAAAAAAATAACGATTCATATTTGATATTGAAATTCCATCAAGCATCTTCAGCTGAAATCCTCAATTAAAACCAATATATACAGTCAACCCTCCTAGAGCACTGAAGTAGGGTTTTTTATGATTTACTTTATCAAAAGTAAAGGGACTTTCGAAAGCTTCTGATAAATATTAGACATTTTCATGTATGATATTACATATTCACGAAACATATAATTTACATGAAAACTGCAGTACACGCTTATACATATATTTATAACCACTTTATAGCAGAGGATGCTCAAGGAGGGTTGAATGTATTTGAAAAAAGCTTTCAATATTCACATAACTTAATTCATAATATCAAGTCATTGCTCAACTGTCATTATTATAGCCACAATTGAAAAATAAAATTTCAGTTTTTCAAACTTTTTGCACTTGAGTAAGTTTTGTCACTAACGACATCTTCAAATATTCTCAAGTGCACGGATGAACTCGAATCAACTCAAATTTTATATTGAAGCTCCCTCAACCGGCCTCAGTCGATATTATAAACAAGATTGTTTGTATTTGATCGTACAATTTTCATCATCGAATTACTCGGAATTACTATTTTCATAATATTTTAAAGCACTTTAGTGCATGGTTCAAAATCAGTCCCGTGCAGATCTGCTCGGGCCATGAATGTGAGGGGTAAATTCCTTTTTCTAAGTCGATAGCGTTGTGAAAGGCGGCCATGAAACATTGGCTGCATATACACAACGGGTGGTGGTGGGAAAAAGCAACTTGTATCACAATATTATTTTTGGTATATCGTACATATTGCACCCCTAAAACAACACCGAAACAATCACAAATAGTGTATTTTGATACAGTAAAAAAATAACAATGTATTTTAATTCTACAGAAATTATTTTATATATTTGCTATTTCGGCTTACGTCATCGTCAGAAATATGTTTTAGGCCTGCATTTACCTTATATACTGTTGTAGAGAGGATACACAATACATCTTCTTCTCTGTTCCACCATCCTAGTTTTATCTTTATATTTTATATAGTTTTATATAGCGTAAGCATAATATAACATTTTTTTAATGTAATCTTTGCCAATAAAGCCATACCACTGAGGATATTTTTAGACCCTCCACCGCTTTTTTTCAGGAACCTTATTTTGAGGGTTAATATAATGCCCATTCAACCAAGTATTGACAGTGAACATCTTGACAGTGTTTTTCAACTGATCCAACAGTCAAAGACAACAATGTTTCATTTCCGTTACAGAAGATATGGCGGAATATAATACACCATGTGGTTTTAACGACATGAGACGCAGGTACACTGCCACAAAGCAAGCATGGTCTGTGTGGCTTTGTTATTCTACTTTAATAACCATTTACATTTCAAATGCAACACGGACTTTTAGTAAAACATGGCTGTGGTGCATTTTGTGCAATGTATAAATGTTACGCTGAACATACGAAATTGACTATTACATGATAAACGTAGATATTTAACTCTTACCACTCTGCAGGCCACGGAGTCTGGCCGGAAAGATTCTGATGGGCAGCTTCATGGGCCAGGGATTTTCAATAAATACAGTGGAACACTGCAACATGCTTTATTAACCAACATTTTATGATTTAAATCTACAGTTCGTTCATATATCTTCTCGGAAAAATAGGTGACTCACTTAACCAAGAATATATATTTTTTAAATTGATAATTTTTTTAAATCACAGTCGCTTACCAATCATGAGAAAATTTGACCAGAGTGCAAAAGGTTAATAACGTAATTATTAGCGCGCTGTTGACATACTGTTCGTGCAAAATCCAGTGTTTCACCTGTTTATTACAATGTGACATTGAGAAGTGCGTCCTTGTATTTGTTAAGTTACATTAGTCATTGATTTTTTTGTACGATCTTTATTTTGTGCGATTGTCCGCGGAACGCATCCACCTCACAAAAAAGGTTTAGGTGTAGCTTAACTATCATTGCCCATAAAGTTTCATCTGGGTATGTATCTTTTAGCCACACAATATTACATGTTACATGTCCATTTTTCGTGGAAACGCATTGTAAAGGGTCTTTTATGTAGTTTGAAATGTAAATAAAACAAGTTGTTTGTGAGATTTCGACTAAATTTTAATTTCATTTGTAAGTATATTTTACGGCATTAAATATGGAATATAGCATCAAATGTCTGCCAATATCCATTCATTATAAAATGGGCCATGTCGCTAAAGTTGACTTTTTTGACAAATTTGGGCAAACTTCCAACTGCTCCAGAACCCAATCAGGCGTTGTCTGTGGTCGTTT
Organism: Himalopsyche kuldschensis; assembly: GCA_028554975.1. Classification (NCBI taxonomy): domain Eukaryota; kingdom Metazoa; phylum Arthropoda; class Insecta; order Trichoptera; family Rhyacophilidae; genus Himalopsyche; species Himalopsyche kuldschensis. The sequence continues at coordinate 3,240,051 of JAHFWI010000049.1, forward strand.
ACCTGAAAGTCTTTGGTTAGTTGGATTTTATACAGGTGAAGACATAAGGTCCGATTCAAAATTCGCCAAGTTGAAGTCGCAGAAAAGCCATGTTCTTGTGAACAACGAGAAATAAGCTGCCTTGGGTTTTCCTGTACACTTTCACACACAGCAGCAATGTTTTCACCAGATATTGTATTTTGATGACGTACAGGTAGGTGTTGGCCGATTATTTACCAAACTGGTTGACTCAAATTTGGCCACTAAACAATGAATAATCTACTCAGCAGGACAAAGTAACATATTTTGAGTGTCCCTATTGAAATACCCTTTATTTAAAAAAAATAATAAACAGGGCTGTGTTGCATTTTGTGCAATGTATACATGTCACGCTGAACATACGAAATTGTTTTTTTTTTTTTGCATAATTCGCGAAAAGTGCAAACCCACTGCCTTAATTATCGTGATAATAAGTGCGTGAATTCGGCAGTTTTTTTTCTGCCTAGTTCATGCATTGGAAAAAAATAGATAGATATAAAAACTATGTCCTAGTATTTGTGTAAATCATTGAATCATTGCAGTATTGTGCAAATATCAACAGCTAGAGATGTGATAATCTTTTTTTAAGCCATGTCCTCTACCAAATTGAAGCATATGTACTTCTCACGGAGTATATCTCGTCATGATTACTGCTTTTTACTCAGTTGTTCAACCTCTCTTCTTCGAAGAGAGTAGGGATTGAAAGGTTACGAGGACAAAGACAGAACTAGTTGTAAGCTAATCGTTTTCGCTATGCGTCACTTTTTGGGATCGGATAGGTGGTTGGGGGTTTTTTAACAAAACTGTGTATTCACCTGTGTAAGACTATTAATTTATATATTCCGTATTTAAGGTAATCACTGTCATTAGTTAATGAAGGAAATCGACTTCAGGGTTGCCAATATAAAATTTGAATCGTTTGAATGTGTACTTTTGTAAAGGTCATTCGTGCACTTGAAATGGCTGAAGATGCCAAAAGACGAAACCCAGGTCGTAATCGACAGAACTCGTACAAAATTAAAACGATTCTAATTCAATATGTACGATTATTGGATGTGTTATCGCAAACAATTGTGAGTCTCTTTCTGCTTATTTTTAATGAAGAAAGCAAAGTTCTTGACCCTTTTGTCTATGCTACTTATTCCTGTATAATGACGCCACCCATGTCATTATCGCAATCCACTTGTGTAGGTAAGTTTCCGACTTACATCACGTGAAGAGGGTGAAAACTTAACCCTTAACGATAAAAGTAATAACTGTCCCCACAAGACGACTTCGAAGCGATATTTACACTTCTTGCATGCACAATTGGCAGTCGTGAATATTTATCATGATGTAAAATCAGTTCTTGAAGAATGAGGCAAAATTATAAATACGCATATACTGAAGAACGAACGTACAGTCCGTTCTCGACCTCTTTCGGGGTTCCGTTCCACCACAAAAATTTCATACAAAAAAAATATTGAAATGATTGACATTAAAAGTGCGTAGTACGTTAGTGGTATTTATTTGAGAATATGTACTATAAGTTATACAATATAATGATAAGCAAATTGTTCAATGTTATTCGTTGGTTCTCCTACTTCATTTTCTCTATTAAAATTCATATTATTATTACGTTTTAATAGTGTGTTCCGTATGTCATTCATACATGATGTCGTTACATTTGACCATGACCATTTGAGATATTTTTAATTGCTTGAAAGATGTTATAGTTTCTCCAAATTCTCTCACTGTCTGGTCTTTTTCTATTGCTTTGATTGGTCGGGCAAAATTAATTTAAAGTTAGCAATACCTGATGCATTGGCTATAAAATGCGTTGGGTTGACTTGTAGTTGAGTAAATAACTTTTATGTTTGGATGCGATTCGACTTAGTGTAGAGGATGACCCGGAACGTTGTCTATTATTAGCAATTATTTTTTTAATTTTTGGTCTCCGTCGTTATTCGGAATGGTCGTAAGTCGAGGTGGTCGTATGTCAAGAACTGATTGTATACTAAAGTGGATTGAGATGTCACTATGTGACTCATAGGCTACGTTTACATGGGGACTATTCGATGCGAGATTTTCACGTATACGGTTTTCTCGAATACTTCATGTCTGTTCACACGAGGCCGTTCGATCGATAATTCTCGAATATCTTATTCCATGTATTCGAGTTTTCGATCAGTAGTCCGTGAAAAGTTATCATGGATCCACGTATTTCGGTACTTTTGTATTGGTATAGATAATGTCAGCATAAAAGACGTCGCAAAAGATTAATCCTCTCCTACAAAAACGAGACCAAAAAACAATATTTTAAAACCAAAATCTAAAGGATGATTAACAGAATTTTTGAGAGCTAGGTTTGATGATTTTGGTAAAATTGCATTACATTGCTCTAATGGTCTGAGTGACGGTAATGGATTATTGTTTAATACTTTCGATGGTTTCGGCGGTAAATTTGTGGAAGTTCATTTAAAAATAATTTTGATTATTCCACGTATTGTGCTACTAGCTGTGACACGTGTTTCGCTTCTTTAGAAGACTTACTATCGCAAAGTTTGCTTAAGTAATGAAGCAAGATTGATTCTAACATTTTAAAATTACAAAATGGATTTTGGGATTTTTCCATTTTACGGGAAGCATGGAGGGGTTATAGAATCGTAACAAATAAATAATTATACTACTAATGACATTAACATTAATTAATGAAGAATGTTTGTTTCGTCATTAAGAATGTCAGTGGTATGACTATTTATTTTAATTTTTAGTAGTTCAAATGCATTTAGCTAAGTGAAATTACTAAAATTAAAAGTATGCTATGGGAGGACTTTATGAGGTGGTTTGCAAATTACGAGCCTGACTTTTTAATGGTAAATTACATTAAATGTTCGTTAGCTCGAGTTGATATACCCTTGCCTGCCTGTCCTATATATATCGAATTGCACGAGCCACATGTTCTTATCTTATACATAGATACATTTAATTTTTTTATCAGTAAAAATATAAAAAAATTGAATATGAAACTTGTGCTCGAAAAGCCACAAAGCTTTGGCTATAGAAGAAATAAAGCACTTACCTATGGTCGCCATAGCCGCCCCAAGTACCATCAGAAGAAGCCCAAGTGAGAGTGTTCTGCAGGCGTGCCAGAGGCACTTCGATGTCACCTTCCCTCGCACAACCTGTCGAACAAAAGCCTTATGTCAGGTCACATTGATTCCACGGAGATAAAGATTTTCAATCAAGCTCGGCTTAAAATTTGATTCTCGCAAGATTAAATCGATCCACTGACAGACAGGGATACTCAACAATATTCCGCAAAGACATCGTGGTATTATTGTATGTTTACACGAACAAATAAAGTTTATTCTGTCTTGTTTAACACTTCACTACCGTGTTTTTTTCTCACTTCGTTACTTAACTTTGAAAACGTTCTAGTTGTAATTTTGGCCTAACATGACCATTTGGTTGGAAAAGCTTGTATTTACTAAATTCTATCTTATATGAATTTCAGAATTATCTATGATCTAATAGCGGATTTAGCAGAATTTTATTCCGTAGTTCATCTGAACTCTTTTTTCACTAAATTTTTTTTGACAATGTTCTAAGATTGTCATCATGAATTCGTTGAGATCATTTTTTCTCAATAGAATGGTTTGAGTTGTGAAAAAATAAGTACTATGAATAATTTGTAATTGCTCATGTTACAGATGTATTTTATTTTTTGAATTGATTTTTTTTAACCATGTCCGCTCCCAACTATTTGCATATGGATACTCACGGAGTTTATCTCAACATATGTTTTTCTACGAGAACTGCTTGTTACTCAGTTGCTCAACCTCTCCTTCGAAATGATGTCTGCTCCCAACTTGAAGCATATGGACTCCTCAGGGAGTCTCAACACATATTTTTCTACGTGAACTGCTTTTACTAGGTTGCTCAACCTTTCTTATTCGAAGAGAGTAGGGATGGAAAGGATACGAGGACTAGGACAGGACTAGTGATTAGCTAATCGCTGTCACTATGCGTCGCTCTAAGGGATCGGAAAGGTGGGAAGGGATTTTCAACAGCACAAGCACCCATGCCTTTGAATAGATTTATCGACTGAAAAAATCCGGCCGTACCGAATATCGATATCGAATCCGGGTGGTCCGGCACGCAAGTCGAAGCTGTTGCCACTGCGCCACGGACCGGAATTGAATAGTATGATCAAAACAAACTTCAAACTCTCATATCTCAAAAAAGGTTCAAGGTGTCGACTTGCTTAGCCACGAAGTACTATAGTTAGTAGAGCCATCGAAACGAATAAAATAAATTTGAAAACGATTAGGTATATGGTAATGTTTCCAAGCAACATTACCACCCATTATTTTTCAACTTTTAAAATAGATTTTTATCAGGGCCGCTTAAAAAAAAGTTCGTCTCCGACTCCGACTAAAAAAAGTTTATTTTCGTCACTTTGTTATCCTAATTTTCCTATTTATGTGTATTCAATAAAATATCAACCAACCAATCCGGTCAATAACCAAATTTAACATATTATATGCAAAAATAAAGAGTTTAAACTAAACAAAATTTCCGACTACTAGTACGACTCCGGCCAAAACGCCTCGACGACTCCGACTCCACAGCCCTGGTTTTAATGATACATATATATGTAGTTCACAACTGAAGAGAACTGGAAGGAAATAAAAGAGATTAGAATGGCTTTTGTGAAAGAACAAGCTTAAAAATATGTAATTAAAATATAACAATGATTATTCCATGCATTGCGGAACAAATAGTTTATAGTATTTTTGTTCGTTTTAAAGAAATGCTGAATGAATTTTTGATGTGAGATATAAGATGGTTTGACCCTTTTTCTGCTCCACCCGATTTCGTCCTCACTTTGAAAAATGAAGCATCGCCTTGAATGGCAAAAATCTCGAAAACCACGACTCTTCTCATCTTCACAATGAAGAATATATCTTTTTACAAATCAACTCCTTGACTTTTTAGGTTACATTCAACCATTGAATGGTTGAAAGAATTATTTGATTTTTTTTATCTGGGTTTTCATCTAATTACATACGCAATAAAGATAACAGTTCAGGAGTCGACCAGTCAAAGCTTTTGGGCTTATCTCGACTCCGTTACAGGCTCCCAGTATCGAGTGTTGGAATAAGAGCTTGCAACTAATTATTTTTCAATCTTTTTATGCATTTGTATCCATAAGTGTTTTTTAAAAAATGAATATAACTAAAAATCCTTAAACAATAAATACCACATACAGTTATTCTGATCAGTTGGTAATGCACACAATGAGTGCAGCCGGTCCTGATCTTGGGGCGAGGTGCAGAGGTAGAAAAAAATATTATTCTACTAATGATGTTTGTCTAGCAAATTGTAAACAATTTCAACGAATGAGTTGAATTGATTTGGAAATATTACATACATAACCCATGGTAAATAAATTTAACAGTGGCAAGCAACTTTTCCTAATAATGATATTATTTACTGTTGATGTTTTTATTTATTTCTAAACTACTCATTTCTAAACATTTTTTATTTACTCGATGGAGTATTTGAAAATTACTACTTTGATTAAAACTGTGATCGTTTTCTAATAAATTATTTGCAGACTCTAATAATAAAGTGTCGTCCTGCCTGCCCTATGTAAGAAGCTTGGCAGTCTCCGCAAGATGGGCGATAGATACCCCTCTATGTCCATCCTAAGTATCAAATATGACGAAAGTTCAAGAGTTGTTGACAATTCCACAATGGCTCTCACATTTGGATAGAATGATGACGCAAATTTATATTTCTAAAGGAAAAATGTTTTATGTAAAAGCGTTGTGTATTTGTGACGAATAAAAGAGAACATAAAAAATAAAGTAACTACTAAAAAATTTATGATTTAAAGCTAAGTTAAAAATAGTCGACCCTTCTGTATCTGAGTAAACATTGAAAAATGTCCCTTGTCATCTTGTCTCTTACAAAGTCGACGAATATAAATGTGAAAGTCAACTGAACATTTTTAAAAAAATATAAAATACCAGGAAAATCGAGGTGACTGTTTTTTTTTGATTACCTTTAAGGTAAATATTGTCCAGTGAGAGTTTTTAGTATGCCGTGATGAGTGGTATTTTTTGGGGATTGGTTTTTTAATAATTCTAGTCTCACAAATTTATTAGCGAGCATTGTTGATTGCGCAAAAATAATTGCTCAACAGTGACGGCTGGTGACGGGGTGTTGGGGGGTGCAAAGGAAGATTCAACCATTTTTGCAAGAGTTCTTTCCTATTCATTGGATTTTAAAACATTTCTATAGCATGGACTTTCAATTCAGATGTTCGCAATACCAACTGTTTCTCTTCCGTAGTACGGAAAAATAGTTGAATTTTCCTTTTGCACCCCCCAGCACCCCGTCACCAGCCGTCACTGTTGCTCAATAACATTGTTTGAAATATAATGATTTGATATTTAAGCAATGGCGAATTAATAAAATTACTCGAAGCTTACTCTAGGATAAAAAAATATTACAAAAAACACCAATATTCAATAAATTAATTAGAAACAAACAACATTAAGTATGGATCTCTATAGATCTGAAACTTGAAACTAATATTACAACATGGCGTAGAAGACTTTAAATAAAATGTCTATCTGAATTACAAAGCCGATATTAACAGTAAAAAAATGTCAGTTGAAAGATGATAGATTATTTAATCGGCTGAATTGACAACTCTACTATACGGTGAAAAAAATATATGTTTATACCTAGTTGATAGCATTCAACTATATATATTATCTCTTTTTTGTTAGAACTATTGCTAATTTTTCACAGGAAACTTCGAGTACTTGAAAAATGGACGAGTATTCTCTAGTTTCGAGTATTCGATACTCGAATTGGAGTATTTAGTCGTAAGGTTCATAGAAAATGAGTTTAATGGTGGATATTTTTGTGGTACTGTAATTAAACTAACCACTACAATATATTGATTTTTTTTTATCGTATTTAAAACTTTAACACCAAGAACTCTTAGTTCGAATAAAGCTCGACATTATATAGGTAACTTGGTTTGAAAAGTATTTTTAATTCATTTTAAATGTTTCAAAAACCGTATTTTTTGGTTTGTGTAATTTGTATTTAAAGTTTGTAACAATGTCATAATGTGGTATATTTGTTGGTATTTCGTTTAACCATGCTAATAAATACGCAAACCTTGTGATATTAATCAATTTCTAAAATCTATTGAGGAGATGCTGAAAGGAAAATAATAATATATTGAGAAGTACTAAAGGACAACTGATAATTTTATTCAAATTAATATTTTCATTTTATTATAATAATATTGCTAATTCAAGTTCAAATGCTGATAAAAATATCAATCCATGAAAGTCTTTGAGTCTTTACAAGTCTTTACATATGTATATGGTATGATAAGGCATATTTGAGAAGTTTGCATCATATATATACGTGCCTTTGAACGTGAGTCCACAAGTTGATTGAAATATATATTTATTTAAGGTTTCGCACTCCGATTTAAACATGCAAATTTCACAGCCAAAAAGGATGAGCGTTGATCAGTCGGCTATAGGACTGGTGAATAATATTACTATAACTCTCCAGATTTGTAAACGGACCTTTTATTTGTTCATTTTGGTTTATATTCAAGCAGCGGCTTTGTTGAGATATAAAATGGCGATAACTTTGGTGTCGTAGAGGAAGATAAATTCAACTGATATATAGGTGCAAGGAGGTACCACAAAGAATATAAAGAAGATAGTTATACGAAAAGAACTGATAACAAATGAGTGAACATTAATTATATTGATCACGTTCTTCCAAAAAAACGTTATATTGCTAAAGCGGCTATTGAGTTATTGACCTACAAACAGTTTCTTTTAAAATATATTATTTAATATTGATATTTTAAAAGTACTTTTCACGCAGGCATTTTTAATTAGATATTCGAATACAAATTAATCGGGTATTCCCGGTACGAGCGGATTTTTTCAGTCGATAAATCTGTTCAAAGGCATGGGTGTTTGTGCCGATCGATCCCAAAAAAAGAGCGACGCATAGTGACAGCGATTAGCTAATCACTAGTCCTGTCCGAGTCCTCGTATCCTTTCCATCTCTACTCTCTTCTAAAAAGAGAGGTTGAGCAACTGAGTGACAAGCAGTTCTCGAAGAAAAACATACGTTGAGATATACTCCGTGAGGAAGCCATATGCTCCAAGTTGAGAGCGGACATGGTTAACAAATATATATATATATAAATCAACAAAGTCTGTGAATATTAGAATTAAACTATGAACATATGTAGCAATCATTTAAACACATTACATTACAATACAAATAATAAAACATTTTTGGTACATATTCCACATAAAATGTGCTCTTATTTTTATTAGAATGCCATTCCATCAAGTATTGACAGTGAAGACCTTAAAAGTGAACATTAAATACAGTTGAGACGACAAATTTAAAAACTTTGTTTTTTTTTAAATATGGATTACTGATAATTACTACAAATGTAAATACAAATTAACTGACAGCACATTCTAGGAGGGTATTTTAAAACAAGTTTGGTTTTTTGAACATTCGAATAATGGACTGGACTTTTTACTTCACCTCTACTCAATTAAATCATTTTAAGTAAAAACCAGAAAAACAGACACTCTCTATCAGTCTGCGCATCATTCACATGAAGCTTTATTGTATGAAAAAGTGAAATTTGATAAAAATATCAAAATATAAAATTATACAATATTTGTACAACCGATTTCTTAAAATTTTGAGCTTGCAGAGTTACTGAAAAATGCGTGTTTTATAGCAAATAAATTGTTGACAGTTAAAAGCAGGGCTGTGGTGTCGGAGTGGGAGTCGTGGAGTCGGAGCTTTTTGACCGGAGTCGGAGTCGTCGCGGCGTTTTGGCCGGAGTCGTACTCGGAGTCGGAAATATTGAAAAGTTTGAACTTTTTATTTTTGCATTTCATATGTCAAATTTGGCTTTTAGCAGCATTTATAGGGTTGATATTTAATTGAATACACATAAATAGGAAATTTAAGGAAAAAAGTGACGATATTAAGCTGTTTTAAGTCGGAGTCAAAGTCGTTTTTTTGGTCAATGTCGGAGTCGGAGTCGTGGTTTTGGTAAATGCTGGAGTCGGAGTCGGACTTTTTTTTCCCGACTCCACAGCCCTGGTTAAAAGTGATGTCGCCAAAAAGATGAAACCGTTTTAATCAAATAAACTTATGTATTATTCTATAAATCGATATTTAAAATATCTTAAACGAAATGCGGGGAAAGCTGCTGTCAGGAATTGCTAAGCTTTTTAAAGCTGCATGCATCTCAAAAGTCAACTAATAATGAGAGGTTCCCCTTCGCTTCGAGTGAAAAAATTGCCTCTCGACATTTTGTACAAGCGGAAGATTTACTCGTTTAAGTAGTCTCAGGTACTTGGAAAAGGTTTCATGACGTACAAAGAGAAGCTTGTAATTCTGATAGCGGTAAAAATCATATTATATTGGTTTTATGCCTATCATAATGATTAAAATATTTTACTAACCATTTCTGTGCCGCAGAAGTTTATTAAATGAGCACTACAGGCTAAATTCATTTTAATTTGTACATTTATATGTCATATAGATAATTACAATTAACATTGAAAATTTAAGTTTGCATGCTCCCAGCTTCTATCTACGTGGTCGTAACCAAGACAAATCAAATTTCTTTGTCAAAACTTGTTTGTCACGTAGGTCATTTGAATCTCCAGTTGCAAGAGCTATTCGGCTGATAAATGCGCTGCCTGTTGATGTGGACATCTTTGGCAGTGAACTTGATTATTCGTTCAATTTTTTTGTCTTCTTATGTAAATAATATGTTTTTGTTCGGTTTCTTATTTTTAAATTTTTTTAGTAATTGTTATGTAATTTGTCAAATGCATGGCGCATTGGCGCTTGCTGTAATGCCATGAATTTTATATAGTTTTTTGCCAATAAACATGAGATAACGGAAATGACATGACTGTCGAAAGGTTCATAAAAAATAGTTTGTTTGTCATACCTTGTTTTTCATACTTAACTTTTGTATAAATATCACTGTTTTATTGTATTCCTTATCAGTTGACAATGCTCGCCATGAGCGAAACCGGTCCTGATCAAATAATTTTTATGTGGGAAAAAGTACTAAAAATGTATTATTATTTTTATTATAATGCCTTTCCACCAAGTATTGACAGTGAACGCCTTAAAAGTGTACAACTTTATTGCTTTGTTCTTGTGTTGACATATTTTTTTGGAATTCTCTACATCGGCAGAAATAGGACTATAAACACGAGAGATAATACCAAAAGCGAAAATAAAGCAAACCCTTGCGAATTTAGTATTAATATAAATGATTTATACAAATAATTCTGAATACTAATTGACTGTAGGATATTGGTGACATAAATAAATTGAACATAGACAATATAATATAATGCTGGCGGCATTTATTATGGCTGTATAACTGAATTGATTTATTGCCGTATAAAATATATCATTAATTGAGAAGTTTTGTATTTAAATAGCACTGTTTATAAAAAATGGTATTCGTCACCTGTTTCACAGTACAATTTTTTTAATACCGTTTAAATTATCTCTTACAAGAAGAAAGATAATTATAAATTTATTTGTGGAGTGCAGTTTCATTTGTTTAAAATATTGCATATCTACCAAGAAGTAACGCCCTAGAACAGTGGCCTCTAAACTCAATAAGGATGTAAGTTACTTTCAGAAATTGAAATTTTCTGATGAGCTACTTAGCTAGCTTTCTACCAAATAAGCATTTTAGAGAAAAAGCACAAAAACTACTTTTATGCCGTTAAGTTCAATGCAGAATTTTGATTTCCCCTAAGTAATGGTCAGGGCTCATCACACATCACATCTTGATTATTTTAACTATATATGAAGAAAAAGAGTTAAAAACTTAATATGTTTAAAATCCAGTCATTTTGTCACACTTTTTTTAGATATTTAAATTGTCAACGTTGATAATGCTGCATTTGCTTAAACTTTTTCAAGGCTGCCTTTTTTTGCAACCAAACGATTGATCCTAGGCAAATTTTTAAATGTGGTACGATATCCTACGAGAGATACCGGTATCTCGCGACCATTTGGCGATCACTGCCCTAGAAGTACAAATAAATCGATTTCGAATTGTATTATTGGTGTAATAGATTGTTAAGTGTCCGAATTGAATACTTAGTGACCGTTCTTACTTAATTGTTTTTTAGTGTGCTTGTAATTAAGTAGCTTCTATTTGTAAGAGGTATTAAACATTTTAATTATAGTCGATTTAATCTCAACTATGCATATTTTGTTTTATTTTCGATTGTTACGCATTTATTAGTCTTGCTTAGTTTTGTATAATATAACTCTGTATTGATGAATATTCTTATCAGTTGATAATGCTCGCGATAAGCGAAACTTGATATTTATATATTAACTGTGGAATAAACAAAAAAAATATTATTTTTATCTGCCTAGAAGTGACAGTTCAAAATCTTAATTTGAAAAGCGTCTAACTGCTCTTGACCCTATTTTGAGATATGAACGTTTGACGTTTGGTCTGATCATACTATAAAGTTCACTTGTAATTATGAGCTAGTAAAAATGTTTCGAATTACTTATTTAAGTATATTTTTTCACAACTCAAACCATTATACTGATTATGATCTTAATGATCTAATGATGTCAATCTTAGAACTTTATTAAATAAATTTAGTGTGCTGATGAACTACGAAATTTTGATAATAAAGTATGATTTTGAAGTTGTCAAATTGATATTTTTGTCTAAAATGATTTTTTGGTCTGAAAAGCTTGTATTTACCGTATTCTATCATATATATGAATATCAAAATAATCTATGGTTGAATAACGGAGTTAGTAAAATTCCGGAGTTGCACTGCATCTGCACACTTTTTGTACTAAATTAATTTGACAAAGTTCTAAGAGTGTCATCATTATTTCTATCATTAGATCATTGAGATCATTATTTCTCAGCAATAGTTGTGAAAAAATATGCTGGAAATAAGTAATTTGAAACATTTTTACTTGCTCATTGTTACAAGTGAATTTTAATCAATCGAAACTTGAAACGCTCATATCTCAAAACAGTGTCAAGAGCAGTTAGAACATTTTCAAGTAAGGTGGCGATAAAAGTTCATAAAAAGAATACCATGAAATTAGTAATAAGACGTTTCAAATATTGAGATTTATATTTTAGAATTCTTAAAGATTGCTTCGGTAAGAAATTGGCTTTATAATTAATATGCGAAGAATAATCATTCTCGTACCTGGTTAACTTTTGCGAAGAAAAACATTTATCTACATTTAGGGCCTTATTATTATTGTGTCTACGATTGATCACACCAGTGAATTATCTTGTAAAATTAAGGCAATGATTTTCAGGGAAGATAAATTACTACATTTTAACGGATAAGTAAGCGGAAAAGCGTATTTTCTTATGAAATATCACTTATGTATAAAATCTTACTATGTACTTTGTAATCCTGATGCATAGTTCTCAACATCGTCGCTTTTTCGCATTTATCGCTCAAAAACATCTAGTGCGTATTGCTACTTGATAAATTCAGATATTTATAAACAGAATACTCAAATACTTTCGATGGTTTCGGCGGTAACTTTGTGGACGACATATCTGATTGATTGCAGCACATTAGCTAACCCCGTGTCTTAGGTAAGCGACGCGAACCGGCAAGAGAATTTAGGCGAATCCAGTCAATTTAAAACGTAGTTGATCAAAGGTCTTATGTGCCATCGCTCGGCCAGACGCAATTAACGCTCTGGTGAGCTTGGACCGTTTCATATTTTCAAGCGATTCGCGTGCGCCATGAGTGCGCACTTGAGGCGACTTGCGACATATGCCGTCCTGACCGGAACGCTTCGCCTACGAATGACACTTCCATGGGCGAGGACCGTTTGATATTTTAAAACTCTGCCGCTTTCAAAGCCGCGCCGGAACGCCTCGCCTAGATTCGCCCAGCTAAGACGACCCGTAATTATTTTGTAATACTTAATTTTGTAATTTTATCATTTTAAAATATTAGAATCAATCTTGCATCATAACTCAAGCAAACTTTGCGATAGTAAGTCTGAAGATGCCTCTGAAAGAGGCGAAAAACGTGTCACAGTTAGTAAAACTATACATGGAATAATCAAAGTTATATTAAACTAGTATTGCTACCCGGCGTCGCTCGGACTAAGCGACCAATAATTAGTTAATGTTATATCATTCGACATAATTATATCACAAAATCTAACATCCAAAATAGAGTTAAAATAAAATCACAAACTTTATTTAATTTGATGACAGCCCCATTCTCGCCCATTAAAATGTCCAAATTCAAGGAAAAAATCTAATTTGCTGTCAAAGAAATGTCAAATAATACCTTCACGTAAATAATAAACATTATTATTAATAATAATAGCCGGGAAAAGTGCAGTAGAAGACTAATTTATTACATTTTGACTAAATGTCTTCGCCGATAAAAATTCAAACATATTTTCTTTCATATTCGTTTTTATGGCAACTTAATGACCAACAATGCAAAAGGGAATTACAGACCCACAGAAATACATACGCCGTTTCGGTTTTATATATAAGATTACTCAAAGATTAAAAATACACAAAATGTTAAAAAAAAATAACAAAAATCTAAAAAAATATTGTTTTATCACGAGTTTGCCGTACTTGACTTTGAAGCTTTTTTAGAAGTCAAAAAGCACTAGCTTCTGTACCAGCTTAACACTCAAGTCACCGGTCCCGCGTCCGCGCGGAAATTATCGCAATCGGTAAACAACCGGTCCCGCGTACGCGCGGATTTACGCCCCGCGCATTGTCTTTGCATCTGTTTGCACATTACATGACACTTTTGGAATATTTTTTTTATTTGACGTGCCATTACTGTCTGGTTAATAGCTCTCCGTGTTTTTTTATTCAATTTCTTCCAAGCTTATGGCTCAAAAACGTCCTTGAAATAAAATATATTTGTTGAGTCAAAAAGTTTCCTATAGTGAAATATTTATAACGACTGAAACGAACTAAGTATTTTTGTTTATTAGCTCGGCAAAATATGTTTTATTGTCTACTCTGCGTCTAAATATTTGAATTAGGACAATAAAAGTAATTTTGGTAAAAATATGGATGTATTTCTCAATGTCATGTTGGGGATGAATGGGGCATAATGTTTTTTGAATGATTTACGTGTTTTGTGAAGTAATAGATATTACAAAAAAAACTGTATAAGATCAAGAAAATATAAAAATAAAAATAATGTATGAGGTCAAAAGGTTATTCAAGCGCAATGGGTTTATTCAACAAGGGAGATGGGAATTATCATAGAGTTTGGCTGTGCGGAAATAGTTTACAGGACCCTCGTTAGAAAGTTGTGAGAATTATAGGATTAGAGGTAAATTTATGTTACGTGTAGATATATTCTGTGTTGTGCTTTTTACACACTATTAACTACGTGGTGGATTTAAATGACCTTTGAAAGTGCAAACCAACCCTTTGAAGCAGTATTTTCGTATCATTATCGCTAATCGTTCAACCCTCCAATGCATTTGAGGCTAAAAATATATTTTATTCCAGTCATTAGTCACGTAGAAATATTACTATGTAATTTGTTTTATTTAATTCAATTGTGACATTACACCTATTAGTGACAGTAACCTTTAAAGTGATTTAAATTTGATTGTAAATATCCATGGTGCAGTGGTCGACGTCGTTGGCTTCCATGGTGGAACTCACGGGTTTGAGTCCTAGTACACGCAGCATTTTTCTCGATTGTCGATTTATCGAGGCTGTTTGTGTTGACTATAAATTCCTTCCCACCCGATCCGATCCTATAAGACGGGCACAGCGAGAGCGACTAGGTCACCATTAGTCATGTCGTTATTCATAATAATGAGATTAGGTGACTGAGTAACAAGAAGTTTTCGTAGAAAAAATAAGTGGCGAGACACCTCCATCAGGAGGTCATATGCTTGACATTAGGAGTGGCATGAATTGCAAAAAAATATATAAATCAAAACAAGTTTAGGTATATGTAATTCTGATGGTGGCGCAAGCCCGAAATAGATAATTTGTTATTGTTAAAATCAAAATACTAAATGCAATTTAAAAAAAAAAATCCGGTTAAATGAAACTGAACAAAAATCAAACGATTTTTTTTACAAAAAAATATACTTCGCGTTGGTCATTTAGTCATTAGTAGCAAGGGCAGGTAAACTGATGAATGCGCCGCCTGGAGAAGTTGACACTTTCAGTAATAATTTTTTTGTACTACTTGTGTATAAATAATATTAATTTTGCTTTATTACAATCTCTAAAAAATATATTTTTATTTTCTGTTCAATTTACTATCTTTATGCATGGCATATTGGTATCAGCTGTGATGTCGTGCATCGTACTTTAATTACTTTAAAAAAAAGAACAATTTTTTCTTTCGGTATAATTTGTATATTTCAAAATAAATAGTTGACTGTGCCAATCAAAAAAAACCTGCCTCCTTTTGGCATTCTATTAATAGCTGACAGCCATGACATAAAAGGACACCCCTTCATAATGACAAATGATTTTTCAAAAAATTTTCAAGCTGCATTACTTTACATCTCAGGTGCTCAATTTATTTTTAGTGTAAAAATACCTCGCTCCACGACACGCCCGTGACGTACGGAGGCGCAGTGGTGGGAAACTCGAAATAGTGTCAACACGCCCCCCAGTGAGTGAGATGATAATTTTCCTTTAAGGAAAAACCATGTCAGAACCATAAATCGTTTATGGCATGCATTAAAAACAGAGAAGCATCAATGGCATAGTGGTTTACGACAGTTTTCATGAAAAATTCATAAGATCCGCTGAAAGAATTATGTTAAATTTATAATAAATTAATAAAAATTTTAAAAAAGAACAATGGTTTCTGGCTTACCAACCCCTCCCCCCAACCACCCCCAACCTCCACACCCCAATTCTTTTTTTAAACTTCACGAATTTTCGCTTTAGGTTATACTAAACAACCCCCTCTCGCTAATAACAAGTTTATAATAAATATAACAAAAATTTTAAAAAAAGAACAGGCTTTTATTTTAGTTTATACTCTCTGCTAATAACAAGAATTTTCTATCACAAATTTTAAGTAATTAAGTATTTCGACTGAGAGTGCTTGATGGAATTTCAATATTAAATTTGAATTGTTTGAATTTTGTACTTTTCTATGAGTTTTGTCGCTAACGATTCGGGTTTGGCCTTTCGGCATCTTCAGGCATTCCAAGTGCACTATTCAAACAATTCAAATTTAAATAAGTAATTAAGAAACGAATTGATAAAAATATTCATAATCAAATGCTGCAGTAGTCAACGTTGTCGGCTTCAATGGTGGAACACACGAGTTTGAGTCCCTGGACAAGCAGAATTTTTTAAGTCGACCTGTCGATTCAGTTTGAAGGTACATTTGTGTTGTCTAAAAATTATTTTCCAACTATCGCTTTTTATGAGATCGGAAAGGAGGGAAGGGATTTTAACAACACAAACACCTATTGCATTCGAACAGAATCGATTTATCGACTGAAAAATCTGTTTGTATCGCAAATCAAACCCCGGCGGTCTGACACGGAAGACAACGACGTTGACCACTGCTCCACGGACCGGGCAAGAACACATTTGACTAGAAAAATTAAATGAGTGGTTAATGATTCTTACAAAAATGGTCGTGGTTTTAACCGTTCAGACGCCACGGCGTGCAGGCTCGCAAAATCGGTGCTACCACTAGCGCCACGGCGTGCAGGCACGCAAACGCGATTACGAGCTTATTAATGAATAAATTACATATTTTTAAATTGCAATATTATGCAGATACACTTTTAAGAGGCAATGTGATTGTTAGAATACCCATATGTTGAACCGTTTTTTATTTGAAGTTGGGAAATACCTCACTAGGGCTGTCACATTGTTATCGCAATTATCGCTCGATTGATAGAGCGCATCAGAATGAGAAGAGAATAGCTAAATATCAGTAAGTGCGAGTAGACAACACATAGAATTTTGTGCTATTTATAAAATATAGTTTATTTAAGAAAAAAAAAACTTTCCAGTCATAATAAAATAATTCTAATTTATTCATAAATTACATTATTTTTTTGTGGCAGCCCTAGATGCAATTTGAGCTACCTATATAATTTTTATTACTAAAAAAAATATAAATATGTATATATATTTCACATTTTTATTTATAGTATTTATTGTTTTTGGCAGCCCTAGAGACGTTTTTTAAATCTTGTACTTTTGATATATTTTTAATAACTTGAGTATAAAATTATTTTCCGGGTATGTGACGTGGCATTTTCATGGAAAAATCGATGATTGGAAATGGTGGCGTACAGCAAAAATCCATGGAATTGGCTTGGCGTTTAAAGGGTTAAACTACTGTTTAACATATTTTAAAATCTACTTATGTCCTCGAATTTCGATTCGAATCATAAAGTGTGTTTTTTTTTAATATTATTGAAAAGATTTAGCTGAAAGCTATTTTGACATTCTATCATCAAAATATAACGACTGCATTATTCCGTTACGTGGGAAGCACTTTCATGAAGACAATGACACACACTTAAAGAAGAGAAGCCTTCTAAGGCTTTATCATAATTGCCTTGTAACATAGTTAATGGTCGTCCATAAAATATTGCTTGTATGAGGTTTATGTGGAGATAAAATGAAGATATATTTGCAGTCGCAGAAGGACAGGATAAAGCCAGATATAAAGCAGGCTATCAAAATGTGTTGAACATATTTCTTTTCAATAAAAAAGCCCTAACACTTTAAGTTACTTTTCCGAAGGTTTGAAATTTTCCCGTCGTATCTTTAAATCATTGAGATTAAATCTGATATCCGCAAGCCATAATTATCAATTTTTTAAACATCTCCGCTCCTTACGAGGAGCATATGGAATCATCACGGATTTTATCTCAATATATATTTTTATACGAGAACTACTTGTTACTCAGTTGCGCAATTTCTCTTTTCTCTTTTTCGTGGTTGTTAGGGATTGAAAAGGTACAAAGACTATAACGTGATCAGTTGTTAGCTAATTGCTCTCGCTACGCGCCGTTTTTGGGATCGGAAGGGGAGAAAGAGATTTTTGTATCACACACGTACAGCATCGATAAATCGACTGAAAAAATCTGCTCGTACCGGACCGGAACCCAACGACGTGATGAACACTGCACACCGGACCTGGTAATTCATTATCAGTGGCAGGTCAGGGGTCCACCAACTTTTTTATCGAAAGGAAAATTTTCGTCACTGAAACTTTTAATTTGAACAAAACTCTAATTAATTATCTATTATATATACAACTGAAACGGCGTATGTATGCCTGTGGGTCTGTAATTCCCTTTTGCATTGTTGGTCATTAAGTTGCCATAAAAACGAATATGAAAGAAAATATGTTTGAATTTTTATCGGCGAAGACATTTAGTCAAAATGTAATTAAATTAGTCTTCTACTGAACGTTTCCCGGCTTTTATTATTAATAATAACGTTAATTTTTTCGTGAAGGTATTATTTGACATTTCTTTGATAGAAAATTAGATTTTTTCCTTGAATTTGAACATTTTAATGGGCGAGAATGGGGCTGTCAATATATGAAAGGGGCTGTGAAATGTCAAGGCCAGTCTGAAATGTTCATTTTTATTCTATTTTAATTGACCTAGACTTTTGAATTTTAAAAAAAATTGTTTCAACTTGGCCCGTCTGAATTTACGCGCCGAGGTACTAGTTATCTATATAAAAAAAAAAGTAAACTGATATAAAACTGATATATTTTTTATTTCCATTTTAATTAAACCTCAAATTTTACTGCTCGATTTTCCTCAATAAACATCTTTTGTAACATAGTGTATTTTAATGTTATCATTTTTCATAACGGATATATTTTGTTTGCATATGAGACAAAAACAAATAATATTGCGTTGGATTAAAATGTATAGTACACTTCATTTGTATTGAAATATTATCTTTACCTTCTGCGTTTGACATTTTTTATATAAAGGGTCTTTTTTTAAGGACGCTTAGTTTTGAAATGTAAATAAAACAAATTGTTTGTGAGATTTCGACTAAATTTTAATTTCATTTTGTGTTATTTTACGGCATTTTAGTCATTGACGGAGATCTTTATTTTGTGCGATTGTCCATATGAACGCATCCACCAAAAAAGGTTTAGGTGTTGGCTTAAAACTATCATTATAAAGTTTCATCTTATGTATCTTTTAGCCACACAATATTACCTGTTACATGTCCATTTTTCGTGGAAACGCATTGTAAAGGGTCTTTTTATAAGGACGCTTAGTTTTGAAATGTAAATAAAACAAGTTGTTTGTGAGATTTCGACTAAATTTTAATTTCATTTGTAAGTATATTTTACGGCATTAAATATGGAATATAGCATCAAATGTCTGCCAATATCCATTCATTATAAAATGGGCCATGTCGCTAAAGTTGACTTTTTTGACAAATTCGGGTAAACTTCCAACTGCTCCAGAACCCGAAAAGCCAAGTTGAAGTCGCAGAAAAGCCAAGTTCTTGTGAACAACGAGAAATAAGCTGCCTTGGGTTTTCCTGTACACTTTCACACACAGCAGCAATGTTTTCACCAGATACTGTATTTTGATGACGTACAGGTAGGTGTTGGCCGATTATTTACCAAACTGGTTGACTCAAATTTGGCCACTAAACAATGAATAATCTACTCAGTAGGACAAAGTAACATATTTTGAGCGTCCCTATTGAAATACCCTTTATTTTAATTTACAAAAAGAAAAAAAATACCGATTTAACATAACACTTGCGGGACACATCCAAATATCACTAGGACCAGAATCGGCCCGCGGAACACACTTTGTGAAACCCTGGGCTAGTTCGAAAAAAATTAAAAGGTCGATGAATCGGTCACCTTAACTTAGAATGGAATGTCAATAGAATAGCTGATAATTTCGTGTACCTTGGGTTTATAATCGATGTCTTTAATAGTAAAAAGAGAAATATATAATATCCGGCAAGCATTGATATACCACTCAAAGAAGGAAAGTGTTTATGTTTATTGAAGTGCTTTCGCATGCACAATATTTAAAATAAATAATTACGATTTAATTTCACTAACATTGATCGGTATCGATGACATTTGCCGTTTGACGTTTGCTGTCTGTCTTTTGCCGATTGTTTATGGTACGACACGCGCGTCACCTTCTGAAAGTTAATTGTACTACGCCTATAACCTTTGTGCAAGTGCAACAATAAGTTGTCTAAATTAGCGGTATGGCAGCGCATAAAATATGAAAAAAAAATGATTTTTATATACGAGACCTACTGTAAGCTAATTTTACTATTTTGTCAAAGTTTCATTGCGATCGGATGGACGGTATGACAGGGCATAGGGTGTGAACAAACAAACAATAATTGATTTTTATATATTAGACTAGCTGTACCCTGCGCGCGTTGCTACGCCAGCAAATGTTGAGGGGATTGGGGGGGGAGGGGTGTACGCCAGAAACTTTCGCGGAAGTGTACTCGAGAAATTCGTAAAAATTCGATATCAATTTTTGGGAGGGAGGGGGGTTGTTTGGTGGGGTGGGGTTTGGGGGGCGTATGTGAGGGGTATGCCAGAAACCTTCGAAGGAGTTAACTTGAAAAAATCATAAAGTTTAAACAAAAAAGGGGGGTGGTTGGGGGGAGGGGTTGGTAGGCCAGAAACCATCGCGGGGGTGCACTCAATAAATTTGTAAAGTTTCACATCGATCGGTCGAGCGGTTTAGTAGTCCATAGCGGACATACATACAGACATTCATTTTATATATATAGATTAGATATGTAATGATGTTGAATAAAAATTAATTCCAATTACCACGATTCATGAATGTTGGATAGCATTTCGAATGACCAACAAGTACTGTACGATACAATACGATTTGGCTGTCAGCCGGATAAGTTGGTCCCGTTGGCTTGGTTGTGTCTAAACAAAATACAACCGAAACTGACAGCGTCTTTTGAAAAGCTAGAGAAAGCCCTCTTTTCATTATTGCACACTAAAGTTCATGAAATGAAGTCTTGGGGAATTTCCTCGGACATTCCTGGCAAAAATTAAGCATGCCAAGCGTTGCTACGTCACAAAAGGCTTCGAAAAAGGACGTAAAGTCACAACAAGGGTGTTGTGTATTGTGTAATTACAGTCACATGAAACAAAGATTTGCTTGTTGAACTTTTAGAATGGATATCTAATGAAAAAGATGCACAGGAAGAAATTGTGTTGTATTGAAATATAAATATGTAAAAGAATCAAATGTTGAAGCATACTTTAACATAAAATTCGACTGCATTCAGTTGCTTGATAAAACTTAGATATCAAATTTAAATCGTTTGAATTGTGTACTTTTGTCACTTACGACCCGATTATCTGAGAATCTCTTATTCAACGTGGATGAATCAGTTAAAAAAACTACATCAAAACATGGGTGATCAAAAATTATTTTACCAGGAAATACTAGAAATAAAAAGGGCTGAACAGTTTGCCAGTTTTAAATGAGCAACTTCATCTTATAATCTCATCTTTGTTACATCCTTTTAAATAAATATTAGTATAATCATTGTTTCAAACAATCTAAATAAATCAATTAATACAATTTCTAGGCATGCTATAAGCTGGTAATTAATTTTTACGATACCACATTTAAATACCTGATGATTGTAATTTGCCTAAATAATTATTAGTCCAATCCGTTTAAGCACAGTAACATAAGTATTATCGTTAATTCCTCCAGATTGCGATAGTAACAGATTAACTTAGAGACCTACGTTTATTCTCATATAATATATGAAAGCGATACAAAGTATTTTCTACGCGTCAGTTTGAATTCGAAATTATGATAGATTCAATTAAGTATTTCGACTGAGGGTGCATGATGGAATTTCAATATCAAATTTAATTTTGTACTTTTCAATGAGTTTTGTCGCTAACGACCCGGGTTTCGCCTTTCTAACAGGGGCGAGTTTAAACTATTTTACCAAGAAATCTTAGAGATTAATCGAGCTCAGCTCAACAGTTTGCCAATTTTGAACGAGCAACTTTATTTGCCTAATTCGCCATTGTTGTACCCTTTTAAATAATTGTCATTTATTTATAATTCAAGCACTTGCTATCATTAAATATCAATTCACTTACTATCATTAAATATTAATTCAAAGGCTTGAAATCAATCAACTCTGTAATGATAGGTCGGATAAAACCCTAGATTTATTTTAAGTATTTTTATGTTATTATCTGGTCATTAATATTTTCAAAAATCCCCATAATTATAACAAACCCACTTAATTCATTCAAATTTCGCTAATTTACATTTTAATAACCTTTTAACTTAGTGATCTACTTATATTTTTGTATATGAACGATACAAACTGTTTACTACGCGTCAGTTCAAGTACATCCGTGCACTTGGAATGCCTGAAGATGCCGAAAGGCGAAAACCGGGTCGTACAGTACAAAATTCAAATATGATAGATTCGATGCTAAAGGAGAAACCCAGGTCGTAGGCGAAAAAACTTTTTGAGTTGAAAATGCTTACTCCAAAAGGAGCATGAAGGAAGTTAATCATCTTAGTTAATTGGATTTTCAATTTGGAACATCTCAATAACATTTATTTATAAACAAGATGATAGTATAAGTACTGAGAAAAAGAAATAAAAACCTTATTAAGGTATATAAGAAGAAATGATGTGATTATAGTTTGATGGAGAAATAATCCAGTAATAAAATACAGTAAATAAAAAGCTCTATGGGTTGAGCTTAACATTAGTGAAAGGGAAGGGACAAATAATCTTGTTAATACGATAATCTCTATATTTCGACTGGGTTCACAATTTTCTATCTCTTCTGTTTGTAACATTATCTAAATAGAATGTTCTTGTTTCTTTGAACGCAAAGGCGGGGAGTTTTCAGGACTATTTTCGTTGCGAACACATTTATACTATATATATATATATAGCAGTGCTGCTCAAACATTTTTGGTTTGTAAACCGGTAGATATTTTTTAGTGCCACCCTGGGACTGGCAACGTTTTTTTTAGAAAAAAGTACAAAATTAAAAGAATCGATTCTATGAATTTAATGAAACGAAAAACATTTCCGCTCGCAAAATGTAGCATATATGTAGCTTTCTAATGGAGGGTTTTTCTACGAGACCTACCTGTTACTCTGTCGCTCAACATATAAGGATTGGAAGGATAAGTCTAGGGCAGAACTAGTGGTTAGCTAGTCGCTTTCGCTACGCCACGCTTATATGAACGGATGGGTGGGATGGAATTTTGAGACAACACAAACACTCAACAGTTCAAATTTGAATTGTGTACTTTTCCGTGAGTTTTTTCACCAACGACCAGGGTTTTAAGCCCAAAATTCAAACAATTCCAATTTGATATTGGCATTCCATCAAGCACACTCAGTCAAAATCATTAATTACTCAACAGTTCGTTCAAGTAGAATTGATAAATCTACTGAAATATCCTGTGCGTACTGGGACTCGAGTTCGCGAAGTCCGTCACAAAAGCCAACGACGTTAGCCACTGCGCCACGGACCCGACAATAAAACAAAATATGTAAATATTTAGAATATTATGTACGTATACATAATTAACTAGAATTATCATCCGGCTTTAGCCAATATTGTAAGCTTGTTTGTTATAAGATAACTTATTCAGTGATGATTTTATCTAAGACGATGTCACACGTATCAATATGTTGTCTTAATTACATATATTCAAAGTCAAGAAACTGATCTCGTATAGTTAATGTGATGAAAATACCATCAACGGTTTTTGACAATTATGCCGTCAATTTTGGAGACTCCACGCGTAGCTGTGAATAATGGTGGAGAGAAAAAAACAGACATCGATTTTGAATATTATTCTTAAAATATAAAACTATAAATAACGTATGTAGTTTATAAGAGTGACTAATAGTGACACGTGTTTCGCTACTATCATAAGAATCATCAACTACTATCACACTGTTGCTTTAGTAATAATTTAAGGTTGATTCTTCTACTCTAACACACTGGTTTCCAACACATGGGCTGCGACCCTAAAGGGGGTCACCAACTTATACAATCAACAAAAAAATATCCACGTTAATGAACATTTATTGATTGAGTAGGCATTTACTTGGTAGAACTCCATTATAATACGGTAAGAAAAATAACAATGTATTTTAGTTCTACATAAATTTAAGAAGAAATAGTAGTGTGACTCGAATTTGCAATGACCATTAACAAAACACTGGAACAATCGCTATAAGCGTGTGGACTAAATTTGTAAAAAAATATGCATCTCACATGAACAGCTATATGTAGCTTGCTCCCGAGTTGTAAAACCTTCTGATTTATTCGTATACGTACTAGACAGAAAAGAAAAATACTGCGTGTCCAAAAGCACTTTAATAAACAGAATAAAAAACAAACGCTTTCTTTCTTTGAGTTGCATTGCA
Organism: Himalopsyche kuldschensis; assembly: GCA_028554975.1. Taxonomy (NCBI): domain Eukaryota; kingdom Metazoa; phylum Arthropoda; class Insecta; order Trichoptera; family Rhyacophilidae; genus Himalopsyche; species Himalopsyche kuldschensis. The sequence continues at coordinate 3,264,628 of JAHFWI010000049.1, forward strand.
ACACATGTCGAGTACTGTCTAGAAATAAAATAAAATTTCCAGTTTTCCGGTTTTCCGGTCCAGAAGTCGAATGCTTAGTTAGCGTATAGGTGTAATCGAGTCGTTTGTGGAGTCAAATATTCAAACCCTTGTTGGGTATGATTCAAATAGATTTAAGTCCAATGTCTTAATATCACACTGTCATCATCTTATAATATTGGTATGTATATGTATGTAGTAAAAATGACCAGTATTCAACTATAAGTATTTTTATCCCTACGCTTTTTTGTTGGCCCTACCAGAAAACAGAGTTTTAGCGACTTAAAACCAGTTCTCAATAAGGAGTATATTTATACTTTCAATGGATTCGGCGGTAACTTTGTGGAAGCTTATTTCAATATAAAATTAAAAATAACTTGATTATTCCACATATTGAGTTACTAATTGTGACACGTGTTTCGCCTATCTGATTGATTGTATCTCATAAGTTATTAATTTGTTATGCTACCGCCATTAGTAGAATACTTTTATGTGTGCTTTGTTTTGATTCTATATCACCTTACTTGCTTCCCGTAAAAAGTTTCCGTAAAAACTCCATTTTGAAATTTTATCATTTTAAAATATTAGAATCAATCTTGCTTAATTGCTTAAGCAAGTATGAGATAGTACGTCCGAAGATGCATCTGAAAGAGGCGAAACTAGCTTGAATTTGTAAAATTTAAGAAATTCCACAACTTAGGAGTATATTTGATTAACCTCCATATTAGAAGGATTCATAAATAAAACAATAATAAAAAAAATGCGTTAATATTTTGTTTTTGTATTCCACAGTATTGCTGCATAAATAATCATCTCGACGTAAAAAACTCTGTGACCAAGTACACAATATAATATTTACGCTTTCTGTTGGAGGTTTTTTTATGAAGCTATGACTGATGTAACACGGAGCGGAAACAACGCCGGATGCGTCTACAGCGCGGATGTAGATGGCAGCACACGCCGGAAATATTATAACGGCGTAGCTTCAGCGTAGTACCGTCGTAGGAGGTGCCTCTACGATTCACTGGCTCAACAATACGTTAATGTCAGCGTTTCTATATGCGATATCATTGTTAACACATTTCAGTTCCGAATCAACTGACAATAATTCATATGCAAAACATACTGCCACGACGGAGTCGTACTATTAATTAAAATTCGCACAGTCTATTTTATTTTAGTTTTTACCAATTTAAATATTTGAATATACGATTTCGATCTCCTTTTTTAATAAAGACTTTTTGTTAGCCATTTCCGCTCCCAACTTGAAGAGTATGGACTCCTCACGGAGTTTCTCTCAGCATACGTTTTTATTTCTACGAGAACTGCGTGTTACTCAGTTGCTTAGCCTCTCTTTTTTTAAGAGATTAGGGATAGGAAGGATACGATGACTAGAACAGGACTAATGGTTAGCGTATCGTTGTCACTATGCGTCGCTTTTTTGAGATTGGGAAGGTGGAAAAGGAT
>JAHFWI010000497.1:0-10788 GCA_028554975.1 Himalopsyche kuldschensis
ATCTGACGCTTTAAGAGCCTCAGACTATTGGCAACATGGCTGCGGCTTTTGCCGATAATTGTGCCGAGATCAGCCTGTGTATAATTATGCTCATCCACCAATTGCTGATAGCCAAGCGCTTCTACTGGATTAAGGTCTGAACGTTGCACATTTTCGACAATGGCAATTTCCAGCGCTTCGCGGTCATCCACTTGGCGGATAATTGCGGGAACTTCTGTTAATCCGGCACGTTGTGAAACACGCCAGCGGCGCTCACCCGCGATAATTTCATAGCGCCCTGTATTAGCGGGTTCAATCGCACCACGATCGGCTGCACCACACCATGTGTTTTGATGGATTGCGCCAGTTCCTCTAACTGCTCTTCAACAAAATCACGGCGCGGGATTGCGCGGTTGCGCACCACCATCTCAATGGGCACACGACGATCTGCACTCACAGATGGAGTAACAGGCGTGGCAGGCGCATCCATATCGCCGATCAATTGCGCAAGACCACGGCCAAGACGTTTGCGGGAGAGATCTTCAGTCATATCATTGGTCCTGCAGTCTAAACTTGAACTATTTCGGATGTGAATCGATTATGCGGCTCTAAGCAATCGTTCGCGCTGAATTACTTCGGAGGCCAGTTGCAAATAGGCTAAGCTACCAGAGCACTTCAAATCATATAAAATCGCTGGTTTGCCATATGAGGGCGCTTCAGAAATACGAACATTGCGGGGAATAATCGTCTGATAGACCTTATCGCATATATAGGCGCGCACATCCGCCACAACTTGATTGGCCAAATTAGTGCGCCCATCGTACATGGTCATAACGATGCCTTGGATTTCCAATGTGGGATTGAGCGCGCGGCGCACTTGTTCTACAGTTTCCAATAGCTGGCTGAGACCTTCGAGTGCAAAAAACTCACACTGCAATGGCACCAAAATGGAGTCCGCCGCTGCCATCGCGTTCAAAGTCAAAAAAGATTGAGCGAGGGCGGGCAGTCGATAATCACATAGCTCGCACGTCCAGCGTCGCCCTCGCGCAATGCTTTACGCAGCTTGTGAGCGCGATCAGCCATACCGGCGATTTCCATTTCGACACCAAGCAAATCCAAGGTCGAAGGAACAATTGAAAGATTGGGAACAGCCGTTTTGACAGATGCTTCAGCGACCGTCGCACCACCCAAGAGCACATCATAAGAAGATACTTCACGGTTTTTACGATCAATACCAAGCCCTGTCGAGGCATTGCCTTGCGGATCAACATCGACAATCACACGCGCTGCAATGGCAGCCAAAGCTGTTGCCAAGTTAATCGCTGTCGTCGTCTTGCCAACTCCACCCTTTTGGTTGGCTATTGTAATGATTCGCGGGACTTGCATCATATTTCTAAACCTCGAATCGAACTTATTTACCGACGTTTTGCTTTGCGAGCGCCTTAACCTCAAGGATTACAGACGTTTGATTTATCACGCTCAAATGCTTTATCAGATCGTAGCGCCATACGCCTCTTGTTTCGTCAATTTCTTGCTGAAAATCTTGACCCTTGTGGAAAAGTGCTGTCGCGCCATTTAGCAACAAAGGGGCCGTCAATTCAAAGAGATTTTGAAGGCTAGCAACGGCCCGCGCCGTAACAACATCCACTTGCAAGACGAACTTGTGAGCATCTTCAATGCGAGACTGGTGAACAGTGCCGGACGCTCCAGTTTCTAATAATGCTGTCCGCAGAAATGCAACCTTTTTGCCATTACTTTCAATGAGATGGATATGCGAGCCTGTTTGCTCAGCCATCAATATCGCCGGGGACATACCGGTAAAACCGCCGCCAGAGCCAACGTCTAACCAAATGCCTTTTTGTTCGCGAATCAGGGACAATTGAACGCTGTCCAAAACATGCCTGCTCCAGAATTCGGACAATGTGGATGACGATGCTAAATTGAACGACTTTGACCATTTTAAAAACAGCATCTCATAGGCAAGCAAGCGCTCAAACGTTTCACGTGAAACATTAGGCGCGACTCGTCGCAGTTGTTCTAGTTTCAACTGGCTCATGCCGCACCACGGCCAGACGCTTCCATACGGCGCACTTCCATCACGATAAGAGCAAGTGCCGCCGGAGTCATCCCATCGATACTCTGCGCTTCAGCAATCGACGCAGGTCGGCGCTCAAGAAGCTTCTGACGCAACTCATTGGATAGCCCCGGCACAAACGCAAAATTGGCTGCATCCGGTATCAGTCGCCGCTCTTCCTTGCGTATTTGAACGGCGTCTTCCGCCTGACGAGCAAGATAGACAGCATAATGCGCTTCTATTTCCAACGCTTCAGCAGTCTTCTTGTCAAATGACCCAAGTACTGACCACACCGTTGAAAGTTTAAGCAAATCAATTTCATTAAAAGACAACAAGTCAAAAGCCGTACGACGAACGCCATCATGGTTGACGGCAATACCAAACTTTGCTGCTTCCTGAGGTGTCATCGAAAGCGAATTGGCAATTGCTCTGGCGTTATCAAGGAGGTTTGATATGTGACGATAACGATTAACACGATCCTTCGAGGCAATACCGAAGTCGATCGCCGCAGGGGTAAGCCGTTTATCGGCGTTATCAGCCCGGGTGAAAGACGAAATTCTGCTCTTGAAGTGAAACATCCTATAGGGTTCAGAAACACCCCTAGACGTAAGATCATCCACCATCACACCGATGTAGGCATCGGCACGGCTAAAACTGATGGCGACCTGAGCTGAGGCAACTCGCGCAGCATTTAGCCCCGCCAGCAAGCCTTGCCCTGCGGCTTCCTCATACCCGGTGGTACCATTTATTTGACCCGCCAGAAAAAGACCGGCAACACGCCGCGTCTCCAGCGTGGAATCTAGCTCGCGCGGATCCACATGATCATATTCGATCGCATAGCCCGGTTGAATCATTCTCGCCTTCTCAAGACCGGGAACCGTGGCAAAAAATAATTTCTGTACATCCTCTGGTAACGAAGTTGACATGCCGTTAGGATAGATCGTGTCATCATCTAAACCCTCAGGCTCCAAAAATATCTGATGACCATCACGATCACCAAATTTTACCACCTTATCCTCAATTGAAGGGCAGTAACGCGGTCCAACCCCCTCAATCGCACCGGAATAAAGAGCCGAGCGATGTAAATTATCACGAATAACCTTATGGGACGCCAATGTCGTGCGCGTGATACCACAGTCCACCTGCCTAGAAATCAATGAATCGGTCATAGCAGAAAAAAATGAAGGGTCTTCATCGGCGCTTTGCATCTCTAAAGACGCCCAATCTATTGTTTTGCCGTCCAGTCGTGCAGGGGTTCCCGTCTTCAAGCGTCCCAACTTGAATCCGAATCGTTCTAGGGTGTTGCTGAGCCCCACAGCAGGTTGCTCACCAACTCTACCCGCTGGGATCCACACGTCACCCATGTGTATGGGACCACGAAGGAACGTGCCAGTGGTCAAGACCACAGCACCACAGTCTATTCTTTCACCCGATTTTAATACAACAGCGACGACCCGCCCGTTGACAATATCAACATCATCAACCTCACCCTCCAAAACGTATAAATTGTCTTGCTGCTGAATCAGCTCCTGTACGGCTAATCGATAAAGTTTTCTATCGGCTTGCGTACGAGGACCACGAACTGCCGGTCCTTTACGCCGATTAAGCAATCGAAATTGAATACCCGCAGCATCAGCAGCCCTGCCCATGATCCCGTCTAAAGCGTCAACTTCGCGTACCAGATGACCTTTTCCCAACCCGCCAATAGCAGGGTTGCAGGACATCGTCCCGACAGTAGCAAATTGGTGCGTAACAAGAACAGTCCGCGCACCGGCACGCGCAGATGCGGAGGCTGCCTCCGTCCCCGCATGGCCTCCGCCAATGATAACAACATCATACTTCATTATATGTACCCGCTATGGATGAGGTGGTAATTGGCTCATGGATGACGGTGAGTCAAGCACCACCTGTTTCACGTGAAACAAATCTAGATAGAGCTTATGAAGATGAAGTAGTGTTTCACGTGAATCCGTCAGAACGGTTGAATTCGACGCTGTTTCACGTGAATCACATCATTTACCCACACAAAACTGCGCAAAAATAACATCGAGCAAGTCTTCAACACCAACAGCACCAGTAATACGACCGAGCGAATCAGTACTGCCGCGCAAATGCTCGCCCACCAAGTCCAACTCATCACTCGAAAAATCCATAATGGTGGATAAAAGCTGCACACAATTTCTCAATAGTGCCACTTGACGGTCTCGACCCGGGGAAAGAGAGGCGGACGACACCGCCACATCAGTGCGTTTTGAAATTAGATCAATCAAGCCATCTAATCCATAGCCAGTAAAAACCGAAACCACCGCATCATAACGACCAAACATTAACGCGCTGATGTCAGACAACTTGTCCGACTGCAAACCAACACGCACTAGTGGCACTTTTTCAAACAAGTTGGTGATAGCAACCGGCGCACTAATATCCTCGCAGAGTAAAATCATATCGGCGCGACTGGCCCGATCAATCGCCCTTCCAATGCCAATGCGCTCTACACCGCCAGCCCTCTCGTGGATCCCCGCGGTATCAGTGACAATCACCAAATTCCCCGCCAGCTCAAGACGGACGTCGATCAAATCTCTGGTAATATTTGGTTCATCCGTTATTATAGCAACGTCTCGACCCGCTAATGCATTGAGAAGACTAGATTTTCCAGCATTAGGAGCCCCAATAATCACCACACTAAAGCCGTCTTGAATAATCTCCGTTGAACGATAATTGTTAACATGAGACTCTATCTGCTCAATCAATAATTCGACATCGGCTTTAACCGACTCCATCGCCCGTGTAGCGACATCATCCTCATCAGAAAAGTCAATCGCAGCCTCGACCATCGCTCTTGAATGAATGAGTTTTGGCACCAACCATCATAAAGTGCCTTCAATCCGCCTTCGGTTTGCGAAATTGCAAGACGGCGCTGTGCCTCCGTCTCAGCAGCCAAAAGATCAGAAAGCCCCTCGGCGCTGGTAAGATCCATTTTGCCATTGAGAAAGCACGTTTTGTAAACTCGCCGGCGTCAGCCGCACGCATGTATTTGAGCTTTGAAAGCCTAGACAGCAGCGCCCGAACGACTGCAACTGAACCATGAACATGAAATTCAGCACAATCTTCGCCTGTAAATGAGCGTGGACCGGGGAAATAGCATGCCAATCCCTTATCAATTACACTGCTGTCATCATCATAAAAAGTAAAGTAAGCGTCAGTTCTCTGAATTCTAATGATCGTGCACAAATAGTTTCGATGGCGAATCGAACTTCGGGCCCGGAGATGCGTATAATCGCAACTCCGGACGGCAACTTGCCGGATGACAGGGCATAGATTGTATCCATATCAAAAGCCCATAATCATTACGCTTACGAATCGATTATGTATTCATCGAATCAAAGAAGTCACCATTGCTCTTAGTCTGCTTGAGCTTATCAATAAGGAATTCGATGGCATCAGTCGTACCCATCGGCGCAAGAATACGGCGCAACACATAGATTTTCTGCAATTCCTGCTTTGGAACCAACAAATTCTTGCGTGTGCCGGATTTCAATATATCCATAGACGGGAATATACGCTTATCTGCAACCTTACGATCAAGAACAATTTCTTGAGTTGCCAGTGCCCTTGAATTCCTCAAATATCACTTCATCCATACGGCTACCGGTATCAATAAGCGCTGTGGCGATGGTGAGTGAGCCACCCTCTTCAATATTACGGGCAGCACCAAAGAAGCGTTTCGGGCGTTGAAGAGCGTTAGCGTCAACACCACCGTCAAACCTTTACCTGATGAGGGCTAATCTACAGTGTTGTAGCAGGCACGGCCAAGTCGGGTGATAGAATCGAGCAAAATCACGCTTATCGCGGCCGTGTTCAACCAAACGTTTGGCTTTTCGATGACCATTTCAGCCACTTGCACGTGCCGCTGCGCTGGTTCATCAAATGTTGATGAAACAACTTCGCCCTTAACGGAGCGCTGCATATCCGTCTTCCTCTGGCCGCTCATCAATTAACAACACGATCAAGTAGCATTCGGATGATTGGCCGTGATGGAATGAGCAATGTTTTTGCAACAACACCGTCTTACCGGTGCGCGGTGGGGCAACAATCAAACCACGTTGACCCTTGCCGAGCGGCGCCACCAAATCCAGAACGATAAATCTTTGGTTGTCGGATTATCAACCTCCAATTTGAAACGCTCATTAGGTATAGCGGCGTCAAATTATCAAAATGTGTCTTATGCTTAATCTTTTCAGGATCATCAAAATTGATTTTATTGACCTTTAGCAGCGCGAAATAACGCTCGCCCTCTTTTAGTCCGCGAATGGGACCCTCAACGGTATCGCCCGTTTTCAGCGAAAAGCGACGAATTTGGGCTTGGCGAAATATAAATATCATCAGGACCGGGCAGATAATTCACGCTCGGCGAAGACATAAAGCCGAAACCATCTTGCAATAATTCAACCACGCCCTCGCCGATAATTTCAACTTCCTGCGCAGCGAGCTTTTTCAAAATAGCGAAAATCGGCTCTTGCTTGCGCATTGTGCTCGCATTTTCCACCTCCAACGATTCGGCAAATGCCAAAAATCGGGGCTCTTAGCTCTTGAAGTTTCATTTCTTGCATAAGGATAACCTGATTATAAAATGGGGATGTCTGCAAACCACAGGGCTTTTCCCGTGACGGGGGCCGTTTTATACGTGGAGAACATTAAGGAAGGAATTGCTCTTTAGCCGTACATTGAAGCAAGAGCAAGCCTTTCGATGTTGTCAAATTAAGTTGCTAAAGACCTAACTCTAAACGGTTTGACCACAACCAATATAACAATGATGAACATGAGCACAGTCGGCACTTCATTCATCAGCCGCCAGAAACGGGCGGGCTTTACATTTTTATCGCTCGCAAAAACACGAACCTGCTTTGATAGATAACCGTGAAAGCCGGACAATAGCAGCACGAAAAATATCTTTCCATGCAGCCAGCCACCTTTGAACGCAAACCCAGACCAAGCCAACCAAAGGCCAAAAACCCACGTAAATATCATAGCCGGGTTGATGATAACGCGCAGTAGACGTTGCTCCATTATCTTGAAGGTCTCCCCCTGCTCACTCCCAGCTCTTGTATCACTATGATAAACAAACAACCGTGGCAGATAAAACATGCCCGCCATCAAGTGATAACCGCAATAATATGCAGCGCCTTAATCCAGAGGTAGAGATCATCTGGATTGAGCCAAAACAGCAGTGCTGCACCAATAGCAAACAAGCCAAGAGCCACAAACGCACGTTTTGCAGCATTGCCACCACCATTTTGAATATCGCTCATCACTTATCCCTTGCGAACCAGTTCAACCAAACGCTCGACATGACTTAGAGGCGCTTCGGGTGTGATGCCATGCCCGAGATTAAATATCAGTGACCCATCGCCAAGCGTGTCGAGCACATGGCGTACACCACTGTCCAGCGCCTCACCGCCAGCCACCACGCGCAACGGATCAAGATTTCCCTGCACAGGACCGCCAGCTTGTATTTCCTGCGCCTGCCAATCTGGCATCGCCCAATCAAGACCCACGCAAGTAACACCCGTTGTCTCACGATAACCGCGCAGCAATCCGCCCGCGCCTTTTGGAAAACCTACAATCTTAGCATCAGGATAGGCGGCGCGAACGCGCTCTACCATCAACTTAACCGGTTTCACACAAGCACGGTTAAACATAGCCTCGTCCAATACACCCGACCAAGAGTCAAATATCTGCACAACGTCAGCACCCGCCTTCAACTGAGCAATTAAATACTCAGCGGATTGCTCAGCAAGTACCATCAGCAGTGCATCAAACGCCTCCGGATGGCGATAAGCAAAAAGGCGCGCTGGGGCCTGATCTGGTGTCCCTTTGCCAGCAATCATGTAAGTGGCAACGGTCCACGGAGCGCCACAAAATCCTATCAAGGCAGTCTCAGGCTGTAATTTAGACCTAATCTGCCTAACCGCCTCATAGAGTGATTTCAGATTCACGTGAAACAAAGCCGGATCAATACGCTCAACTTCTTCCGCCACAATTGGCGTCATCAAAGGCCCATGACCTTCTGAAAAGTGTAAGTCACGTCCCAAAGCGTGCGGAACTACTAAGATGTCACAAAACAATATCGCCGCATCAAAACCATATCGTCGAATAGGCTGCTGCGTCACCTCTGTCGCTAGGTCAGGATTATAGCAAAGATCGAGAAACGTTCCTGCTCTTTTCCGAACTTCGCGATATTCCGGAAGATAGCGGCCTGCCTGTCATCATCCATAACGGAGGCGGATACACAATCTCACCATCCAGCACTTTTAAAATCGCAGATTTAGGGGTCGATTCATCCGCCTTCATAGCGTTTCCAAACATCTTTTAAAAAATTCAGGAATGAATTTCTTCTTTATTTTGATTCTTAGAGTCTGTGTCTATCGGGGATATGTGGTTTTGCCGCAATTGTCCAAAAAGTCGCCATTAAGTGAGAACGCGACAGAAAACATTGTCAGCAAATTGCACAATATGGGGATAATCTAATTTCATTCATAAAAACATAGGCTTACGCTTCAAACACTCAAGCGTCACTTGTTGACAATCTAAAATCTAAACAGAACAATTGTGGTTTATCCACACATATCGCAACCTGTTAGCAACCAAGCAAATGAATCTGTATCCTGTTGATAACTTGCGCGTCTATACACATCGCATCCCACAGGTTGGGGATAGAAAAAACTTATCCACAGCACTTCACAGGCTTGTGCATAAAGGCTGTCAGCCGCAAAGAGTTTGAGAATAGGTGCCAAGCCTTGCCTTGAAACGTCGTGCGGTTTACGCCCAAGTGAACAAAGAAGTATCAGCGATTACGGCACACATTTATGCAAAAAATCATTCTCGCGTCCAAAAGCCCGTTTAGAGCCATGCTGCTAAAGAATGCCGGCATCGACTTTAGCGCGCATTCCGCGACAATTGATGAGCGTGCCATAGAAGCGCCACTACAAAACTCAGGCGTAACACCGGAAGATGTGGCGCTGATGTTGGCTGAGGGTAAGGCGCAAGATGTCAGCGCGATGCATAAAGACGCTCTGGTTATAGGCCTGGACCAAACGCTGTCCTTAGGCGATCGTGTGTTTCACAAGCCGAAAAACATGGAAGACGCAAGGCGACATCTGCTGGCCATGTCAGGAAAAACCCATCAGCTCAACAGCGCAGTCACGCTTGCACTTAATGGCGAAACCGTCTGGCGGCACATCTCGATTGCCCGCCTGACGATGCGGGAAATATCACCCCCGTTTATTGGTAAACATCTCGCCCGCGTTGGCGACATCGTTTTACAATCCGTCGGCGCCTACCAGTTTGAAGGCGAAGGCGTGCAACTCTTTGATAAAATTGATGGTGACTGTTTCACAATTGTCGGGCTGCCACTTTTACCGTTGCTCAATGAGTTACGTGAGCAGGGTGCCATAGATGCGTGAGACGCAACGCAAAAAACATGCCTTTGTTTGTGGCCACCCGATAGCCCACTCACGCTCGCCCCTCATTCATGGCAGCTGGCTGCGCGATTGCGATATTACTGGTAGCTATGAGGCCGTCGATATAGCACCGGATGAATTTGCGTCATTCCTGAAGGCAATAAAGGCGAGCGACTTTTTGGCGGGGAATATCACCATTCCCCACAGGAAATGGCTTCAAGCTGGCGGATCATGTCGATGAGACCGCTAAACTCATCGGTGCTGTCAACACGCTATGGATGGAGAATGGCCGACTAAACGCCACCAACACTGACGCCTACGGTTTTGCGACCAATCTTGATGAACGAGCTAAAGGTTGGGACGCAGCAACGTCAGCACTGATCATCGGCGCAGGTGGCGCATCACGTGCCATTAACGTCGCGCTTCAAACCCGGGGTTTCACAGATGTACGTATTGCCAATCGCACCATCGAGCGCGCATTTGAGTTGCGCGACCGCTTTGGACAAGGCATCTCTGGCCACAGTCTAGAGGCCTTGAACGAGTTGGCAGGTGATGTGGGCCTCATCGTCAACACCACTTCGCTTGGCATGAAGGGCGAAGGCGACTTCCCGCTCGATTTTGCCAAAGTCGATCGATCTGCCCTTGTCACTGATATTGTTTATGTTCCCCTCATAACGCCGTTTCTTGCGGGCGCGGTCGGGGCTGGCCTCAGAACCGCTGATGGACTTGGCATGTTGCTTCACCAAGCTGTTCCCGGTTTTGACAAATGGTTCGAGTTCTGCCCCGTCGTCAGCCAATCACTGCGTGACTTCATTATCGCTGATATGGCAAAACCCAAATGATGATCCTTGGTCTTACCGGCTCCATCGGCATGGGCAAATCCACCACGCTAAAATGTTTGAGGCGCTTGGCATCCCCACCTATTCCGCGGACGACACAGTACACCAGCTTTACGGCGGCAAAGCCGCACCCCTTATTGAGCCCGCATTTTCAGGCACAAGTGTCAACGGCGTGGTGGATCGTACAAAATTAAGCGCTGCTGTTATGGGAAAACGCAGAGAGGCGCTAAAACGGCTCAAATTTCATCCACTGGTAAGAGAGCCCGAGCAGCACTTTTTGACCAACGCTAAAGCCAACGGTGCAAGGATCGTCGTTTTAGACATCCCGCTATTGTTCGAGACAGGCGGTAAAAACCGTGTTGATGCAACACTTTCGTTTTCCAGCCCCAAACCCCCGCCGGGATTTTTTTCCCCAAAAAAAGGGAAAGCCCGGCCC